>VWZG01011347.1:100459-233727 GCA_013396735.1 Grallaria varia
TTTTTTTTTTTTTTTTTTTTTTTAATATAGCAGCAGACTGTTAAAATGCAAAAGCTTTCTGTTTTTTCATCATCTACACCAGGAGTCAAAGTGTCTAACCGTAGCCATAGCCAAAGTGAAAAATCTAATCTCTGATGTGAGTTACAGCTTAAAAACTTGCTATAAAGGTGCCACAGCCCTTCTAAAATTGATTGTGCATCTGGGAGAGAAAGCAGCACCTCATTTGTCCTTGTTCATTTCAATAAACTCAGAATTAGTCCCACAATTTAGACTCAAATTTCAATGTGTTCCCTCATCATGGTTATGGCAGGAGTGGTTTTAGGGTATATTGGAACAGATCTGATCCAATTACTTTGGAGGTTCCATTAGAACCCTGTGGGACGGCTACATATTCATTTTGCTTTGCTTCTCAACCCCTTGGCTCAGTGCAGCGGGCAGGGGAGAGCACAGGGAGTTTTAATGCAGGCAGGTTCACTAAATGAACCAAAATGGAATAAAGAGTCTCTCAGGATTAATTCAGGAGGGATTTTTTTACGTGTTGTAACCTTGGCCGACCTAGGAGGGCTTGAGTAAGACTTTATTTGGATAAGAAACTTCTTGGGCAGATCCAGGGGTAAGTGGCAGCTTCTCAAATCATAGTTAATCACAGAATCACAGAGTGGTTTGAGTTGAAAGGGACCTTAAAGGTCATCTTGTTCCAATCCCCCTTCCATGAGCAGGGATGCCTTCCACTAGACAAGATTGCTCAAGGACCCTGACTGAGAGCAACCTAGAATTGCACCACTAAGATTGTTCTGGTCAGGAGACATAAATAAGACAAAAGATGAAACTAAAAGAAAGATTCCCTGCACTCTCTGCAAATACAGCATCACTGAATTTGGTCTCCTGGCCAAATACAGATATTTCCAGTTTATTTTCTTTTAATTCTCTTTCAAATGTCAAACGGATATTATATTCTTTGGTCCTGATCTATTGAGAAATATTGCAGGGCACCAACAAAGAACCAGGAGAAGTCACACACTAAGGACACACTTTAGATCTGGAGCTGTAATCTTAGGGCTGCCTGCCTTCAATATAATATAGTAGACTCATGACTAGCTCAGCTACCAGGACAGTTGGCAGAATTCCCCCCACACCCCAAGGAAAATCTCTGAATTGCATAAAAATACTCAAACCAACCCCAAAGTGGAAAATAACTGCGTGATTTAGAACACAGTAGGTAGTGATATCTCGCACACCTACAAAAGGAACATTCGGTGTTCTGATCCTTGCACTAATTAATTTGCTTTCTTAAAGGGTTTTGTTTGATTTAAGGTATAAAAGTCATTATTAAAATAACTTCATTCACATATGTCTTACACTTTTCTGTATGTTTTATGTGACCTTCTTGTGTGAAAATTTCTTACTTGACAATGTGGAACAACAAACTGTGCTTAAAAAAAGTGATTGGAAGACCCACCATAATCACAGAAACACATAATTGTATAGATTAGAAAAGACCTTTACGATCAAGTCCAACCACTAACCCAGCACCACCACCATGTCCACTACGAAACCATGTCCTCAAGTGCCACATCCACATGTTTTCTGAACACTTTCCAGGGATGATGACTCCAACACTGCCCTGACCAGCCTGTTCCAATGCTTTACAATCCATTCCATGGAAATATTTTTATTGATATCCCGTCTAAACCTCCCCTGGCACAACTTGAGGGTGTCTCCTCTCATCCTGTTGCTTGTTGCCTTGGAGAGAAGGCTGACCCTCACCTGGATTTTATTTGAGATCTTTTCATTATATTTCTGAAGGCAAATTCATCTTTTAAAACAAATAAATCTACTGCACTAATAGTACAGAAGACATCTGGTCTTTGGAGAACACGTGATTTCAAAAGTAGTATTGTTTCCTGGTGTATGCAGAATTAAGAAACAGATATTAATAACCATATATCCTTCTTATTTTTATCCTCTGGACATTTTAAATATCATCACCACTGAGAAATGTTTCTGTCCAGTGACACCAAAATGTGGAACCCAGCCTGATCAACTAACAATTAATTTCTCATACAAGACATTTCCAGTCTCCATCACACGTCCTTCATGGGACTCAACATTAGTTAGGAGCATAAGGCTGGAGAAACTGCCACTGTAATCAAATCCAGACCCAATTATTGCAGACAACTACCTTGCAGGACGCTGCTGACAACTCTTCCCATTGTGTCTCAGGGCAGTCAGATTTTTTTGTGCCACTCCTCTGATCAGAGACTATCCCAGAATTAATATGGATTAAATGTCACACAAGCTGAGAACAGCAAGATGTCTCCTGACACACGATTCTGACATGTGTCTTTTCTCCTGGATTTACTGTTCCTTCCCCTGGGCTTTGCACAGATTCCTGATCTTTTGGGGAATTCCTGACTCTTGATCTTTTGAAGACCCTGGGGAACATGTGACCACATGTTTGCAATCCCCTTTCCACAGAGCTTTTCGAGCACTCCATGAACAAACCAAAGTTCAAACCAAACACCAAGTTCAGCGTGTCAACCCCTGGGACGTGTTGAAAAGTGCATCAGGAAACTTCAAAGAAAACGTGGTCCAGACTGTCATCAAGACAACCACTTTTGGTCACTGCTCCATATACTGACAGAAGGTGAGATAAAAGAAAAACATGTATTTGTTCTCCCACAAGCACAGCAAGGGACTTCGTTTGTCTCCACTCCTTTCTGTGGTATTTAAATGGTCAAAGATGTACCAAATGCCCTAATTAAGAAATTTTCCACAGTTCAGGCAAAAGGAACTTGATCTGTCCATGGTGATAGCCCTTTGTTTAATAGCCTTGTTGTATAGAATCAAAGAATGGCTTGGGTTGGAAGGACCTTGAAGGTCATCCCATTCCACCCCTGTGCCATGGGAAGGGGCACCTTCAACTTAACCAGGTTACTCAGAGCCCCATGTTGTGGTTTGTCACAGCGTGAGTATCTGGCCACATGGGATGGGTTGAATACCAGGAGCCATAGAAAACACAAATAAAACAAAAAGTCAAATTGAAGGGACTGAGTTTTGAATTTGGAAATGATTAATTTGTTTTAGGAACAGAAAACACACACATTTTTCAGGTTTGATTTCTCAGAGCTCATGCAGTGGTTGAATAGAATTGCAAAGAAGGAATTTTCTCAAGTTAAGGAAAAATTACAATGCGGTGGCAGTTTTTAATAATGGGTATGTTGAGGGATTTGTTTCTATTCTACCTGTTTTATTTTAAGAAGAGGAAACTTAAGTAACAGTTTTAGGGCTGTAGTGTCAAGCACACAGAGCAATATTTCTCAATCCTCATGATATCACATTTTATTATGTGAAAACTCGGCTTGCTCTGGGGATGCAGCAGGATCATGTAAAGAGGAGGCTGCATGTCTGGGACTCACTGCAGCCTTTGAGGGAGGTAAAATTTATTAGGAAAGGAACCGTGGGAAATCAGAGAGTGGCTTTGTCTCTAAGACAAACTGTGTTTTATTGTTTGAGGGGTTTTTTTCTGGACAGGTTCTAGTTCAGTTGTGGTCATGGAAGGAGTTGGACTCGATGATCCTTGTGGGTCCCTTGCAACTTAGGGTATTCTGTGGTAAGCAACTTGTTCTGAGATGCCTATTCCTTATATGTTTCTCATTTTATTCCACATGTTTTCTTCATTTTATGGGCGCTGAACTTAGAAAACCCTGATTTGTGCATGAAACCCATGGCAGGATGACCCCAAAAAGATCAGAGTTCCATAGAGTTGTGCTCCAACTCTGAACCACTCTTCTCTTTTGAAGGCTGCGTGGTCAGGTGAGCCAGCCTTGAACTAACAAATTATCTCACAAGTGTGAAACTGGAAGTCTGACAAAACCATTATACCTTCTCAAATTATTGATTACGTGGGTACTGGTGGATCTTGACCACCATGATGGAACTTTTCTTTGTGTGCTTCAAATTCCAGTTTTCACTCTCAACCTCAGCAGAATCCACTGGGATTAACGCTGACTTCTGTCATTCATTTTAACCGGAAACTTCATCTGGAAGCAGGGGGGAGAAATGGCATTATTATAAAACTTTATAGAAAACATACTTGTAAAAACAAGTAGATAATTTCAGAGAAGCTCTGCCTGAGACACTTTTGTAAATATTACAAAAGTACTACAGAGGATTCAGCATTTTTAACACTAAAAATACGACAAGAATCTAATTCTGCAAGATGCTGAGTCTATGGGAACATGCAACATTTGGCAGCTCTCAGGAAGCTCACAATAACTTTTAGATTCAGGTTTAAAGTGCTGTGATCCTGAGTTGCCCATTAAAGATGCACTAAATGTTTCCACTAAGGGAAGTCCCAATTATGTGGTTTTATATAGAAAAAGGGAAAGTTAATGAATGGAAATGTAACAGCTCTGACACTGCTGAAGCACTGAGCTGTCATCCTCCTAACTTTCCCAGGCAGATAAATATGCTCTTTGCAGCTCCTCAGAAGATATCATTGCATCTGATTTACAGGAAGGATAAAGGCAGAGAGGGGGAAAATCAGTGACAACTTTTTGAGGTTTTTCATAATGAAAATTTTAAAAGCTTTTCTTAAATGAACAGTAGGGAAATACCACATGCTTCTTCAAGAAAATAACCCATGGATTATAGACTAGTTTATATCTCATAAAATAGTCATGTTGGCTAACATGCCAGCATATCACGTCAGAAGCCTCCTGAATTCCAAAGCATTCTTAATTTCAGCCCAAAATTTTGAGGTTCACAGCTGTCCTGTGGAACACTCTGAAGCCACACAGCTTTTAGCCCTTCCATTCAGAAAAGATGCACTGGAGGGGTTTAAGAAGTACAGGCTGTACTTAGGAAAGTTGTTACAGGAGTAGGTGCAATATTTAGAGGGTTTTTATCTCTATTACAGTAAAACGATTCACCTTCTGGAGACACCACTCTGTTCCAGTTGTCTCCTGAATAACTTGTTTAGGTTATAAACCCACTTTTTATGCTGTAGGAGTGTACTAGATGAATGCCGCTTATGTTGTCTGTTGTTTCCACCATCTGTCTCTTTGCTTGTTCCTCTCTATTTTTACATTCCTGGGAGCAGACACACAAGAGCAGACACACAAACTCCCCTGTCTGCCTCTCCAGTTTTTTTGCTGTCAGGATGAGAGCAGCTGGAACTCTCCGCTGAGAGCAGAGCCCTGGTGTGCTACAGGTTGCAGATGCACTTCCTAAAAGGCAAACTTCAGCCCTAAGG
This sequence comes from Grallaria varia, assembly GCA_013396735.1. Lineage (NCBI taxonomy): Eukaryota > Metazoa > Chordata > Aves > Passeriformes > Formicariidae > Grallaria > Grallaria varia. Next base: position 105,717 of record VWZG01011347.1, read on the forward strand.
ATTGTCCTGTGCAAACACAGCAAGGAAGGATGGATGAAAAAGTGACTCTGGGAAGACAGGTGAATCGGACATAATCTTCATGGAGAATCAAGCCTGAGTTTGTTGCTGCCAACGCTTGCATAAAACCCAATAAATCTTCACATCTCTGTGCATTTCCTGGTTTTAGCATCATTTCGAGAGTGCCAGTAGTGATGCAGATCAGTGTAAAGCCATTGCAAGAGACAAGAGGCAATTCATTGAGCCCCAGGCAGGTAAAATCTGCGCCCGATGCAGATCAATGTAAAGACATTGCAAGAGACAAGAGGCAATTCATTGAGCCCCAGGTAGGTAAAATCTGCGCCCATCAAAGCGGGCAAATGCTCAGTGCTGTGTTTAAAGGTGGGTGTCCAAAGTGTGGGTTCATCCCAGCCTAAGAGTGAGAGTCAGTCTGGCCTCCCTGGAGAAGGAGCCCATGCAGCAGTGGGTGAAACTCGTCTTAAAAAATGCTCATGTTTTTTTGGGATGAGTCACATCCTTATTTCCATCGACTCCACAGAATCCACTGCCTGTTAACTATGAGAACCTAAACCCTCAGTTCATAATGAGGTGGGTGAATTGTGCACTTCCAAAAGCGAGCAGAACACATTTTCAGTTCTCTGATAGAGGACCAAGGTGTACTCTGCAAAGACCCTTAGTATTTCCATCCATTCGAGCTTCAGAGACTTAATTGTCTGAGTCCAGCTGCTTCGTTTAATTTCCTGGAGAAACTCAGTGATTTCAGCTTCCTCATTTAGCAATTTGCCTCCCACCCCAGGTCCTCAGGTCACTCAGAACCCGACAGCTTTATGCCCTTTAACTTTCTCTGGGGGAGTGGCAGGTGGGGAGTGCAGAGGAGGGAAGAAAAAGTGGTTGTTTTGTCCCATATTTTGCAGAGACCCCAAATAAAAATAAAATAAATTAAAAAAATGGAAATGTTCAGGCTTTTTGCCACCTAGAGCTCCTGAAATATTTTAACTGCCTTGTGCAGAGTGACCTCTTTGCAAGACTTTGTTTCTATAGACACAGCAGGAGAAATGGAGCAAAAAGTTGGGAAAGGAAAATATTCACAGCTACTGACTGTCCTCATATTTCCAATTATCACATTTCAGGCATCCAGCCCAGGCATATAAAGGGAGAAACAAACACCAAGACATAAAGAAGTTGTGTTCAGCATCCCGGTGTTTGGTGAGTGGCAAAACCAGAATCCTTGGCAGAGAAATATGTTTATGGATCAGATCATGCTCTTGAAACTCATAACATATCACTCACACCATCGTCGTTTGAAGTGTCTGTGTTTGACAAAGAGATCAGAACGAGTTCAGAACGGAAATCTCAGTGAAAAGGATAATCCAGAGTGGTTTTCAGTGGGAAAGAAACAACAGGACTGCTTGGAGCAGTATGTGGTGAAGCCATTATGGATTAAACAGCACAGATCAAAAGGGGGGAAAAGAAAAACCCAAATGACAGCAAGGGATACCACAAACCACCTGCTTTAGGATACCCTTCTTTTTGTCCTCGACTCATGGAATCCCAGAACCACAGAGTGGTTTGTGTTGGAAGGGACCCTAAAGATCATCCAGTTCCAACACCTCTGCCACGGGCAGCTTGTGCCACACTCTAGGTCAGGTTTCATTTCTGTTATTTTTATTATAATTACATAATTAATGTCCTCTGATAAAAGAAATCTGGTGAAGACATTAACACACAATGTGCTTTGAATCTCAACAGGGCAAGTAGGTTAAATGAATGCAATTCCAGGCCTGTGGTTTTCTCTCTAAACTTAAAACTTCCTACGTGCCCTGAGATCCTCTCCAGATGCCTCTGGAAAGTATCAACAATTACATAAACCCCAGAAACCACCCAAGTAAAGGCAAATATATTAAAATACTTATTTTTTCAGAACAACACTTTTTACATAAAAGCGCTAATGAAAGCAAAATCTGGCTATTCAATGGGGAAATTGTTAGTTTTTACAAAGGACTGGATAAGGCATGGAATTTAGACAATGGAGTGAAATGAGCATGTAAGTCTGTTTTTTTGGGGGAAAGTCCACATGATTCCTGTAAGAATACTAACAAGAGCAGGAAATCTTGAAGCAAATTCCTCTGGTTCTCTGATTATTTTATTTATAAGACCATGAAGAGCTTTTCACATCAAGTATCTCTTCATATGAGAAACTAAGGTATATTTTCAGTTATTATAAAGCAAAATCTCACAATACAGTGTTCTTGAATACAAAACATTACTGTTTAATATTACATAAAATACAAAAAAACCCCAGACATGAGTAATAAAATTGAATATTCAGTTAAAAGTCTTATAGATAAAACTATACAAAAAAATAGGTGTCATAGATAAAGAAGAGAGAAAAGTAATTTTATATGGGAAAAAATTCTAACATCTGTCCTTGGTCTTGGTTTTACTATGCTTTCGAGAAGTTGAGGTAGAAGCAACTAAAGTCTTGTCTTCTATAAGAAGCTTAATTATTGATCATTAATTTAATAACATACCAGGTTTTACTGTATGAAAATATTATAGTTTCTAATAAAGCTTTTAATATTTCATGTGACTGTTTAAAAAGATGAAATTACTTCAAAAGCAACTATTTGCCTGGCCTATCTTTATCTCTTCCAAATATTTGTCACTTCACAATATATTTTTTTCCCATTATTTGACTACATCCGACCTCAACAATTCAATACATTCACTATAGTCTGCAGGGAGGTAAAGGAGTGGTCTTAGTCTTAAAGAAAGAGGAATTAAGGCAAAGAAAATGCGAGAGTATTTCACGACAGGAAGAAATTACTTCAACTCACTGTGATTCTCACTCTCTCTTTAAACTGCAAATCTAACCTTCGGGTTGGAACTGGATTTAAGGGTTTAGCTGAACCCCCTCACCTACAGTTAATGTTCTTTTAATGGGCAAAAATGGAGTGTATATATTTGAGAAACTGCAGAACAGATTTTAGAAAGTACAGAGCAGATATAACCACATTCAGCACATATAAAATGCAGTAAATATCATAAGAAAGCTGACTATTTCAGTTCTCACACTGCAAGTATTACTTTTCATTTCACCTTACTCCTACTTTACGCAATGACATTACTGAATATACAATAAATAAGTAACAATGCCCTTTGGGTTTTTTTCCCCATTGAAGTGAAATAAATAAATAATTTGCTCTGTGAACAAGAAATTATCCTTAGGGATACAGTGTGGTTTTCACATAACTGTAGCATTAGCCTGAAGGCAAGATGCTCCAAAGTGGGAGATTTTGCCTTACACGAGTTGTTTTACAGGGCACATTAAATTAATGGGTCAGGGCACATTATGGAGTAGATCACCTTGAGTGACATCTCGTGGCATGTGCAGAACAACCAGGGGAGCAGGTCCAGCTGACACAGGTTAATGAAAGACATTGACCGACCTGATCTCATTCTATGACGAGGTGACCTGTTAATGGATGAGGGAAAGGTTGTCTACCTGGTGGGACAACCCCCCCACCCAGATTCTCTGGGCTTCTCCACCTGGACTTTATTAAAGCCTTTGACACTGTTTTCCACAACATTGTCCTGGAGAAACTGGCTGTCCAGGGCTTGGATGAGTGAACTGTTGGCTGAAACAGTGGCTGGATGGCCGAGGCCAGAGAGTGGTGAAGGGAGTTAAATCTAGCTGGGGTCAGTCACCGGCGGTGTCCCCTAGGGTTCAGTGTTGGGGTCGGTCACCAGTGGTGTCCCGCAGGGTTCAGTGTTGGGGTCGGTCACCAGTGGTGTCCCCCAGGGTTCAGTGTTGGGGTCGGTCACCAGTGGTGTCCCCCAGGGTTCAGTGTTGGGGTCGGTCACCGGTGGTGTCCCCAAGGGTTCAGTGTTGGGGTCGGTCACCAGTGGTGTCTCCAAGGGTTCAGTGTTGGGGCCAGGCTGTTTAATAACTTCATCCAATGATGTGGATGAGGGGATCGAGGGCACCCTCAGTCAGTGACAGCAGGTTGGACAAGATGTTGATCTGCTGGAGGGCAGGAAGGCTCTGCAGTGGGGTCTGGATGCCTATTGATGTGGATCAATGGCCTGAGGCCAGTTGTATGAGGTTCAACAAAACCAAGACCCCTTTGGTCGCAACAGTCTCATTCAGAACTTATGGCTTGGGGCAGAGTGACTGAAAAGTGGCCCACTGGAAAAGGACCTGGAAGTGCTGGTTGACAACAGCTGAACATGAGCCAGCATGTGCCCAGATGGCCAAGAAGGCTAATGGCAAACTGGGCTGTACCAGCAATAGTGTGACCAGCAGGACCAGGGCAGGGACTGTCCCTCTGTGCTGGGCACTTCTGAGGTCACACCTCAAATCTTGTGTTCAGTTTTGGGCTCCTCATGATAAGAAAAACATTGAAGGTCTGGAGCGTGTCCAGAAAAGGGAACCAAGCTGGGGAAGGGTCTGGAGCAGAAGTAGGATGAGGAGCTGATGAGGGAGCTGGCAGAGCTCAGCCTGGAGAAGACAAAGATCAGGGAGACCTTCTCACAACTCTCTGGCAGGATGGTTCAGCCAGGTTGGTGTTGGTCTCTTTTCCCAGGTAACAAGTGACAGAATGAGAGGAAATGGCCTCAAGTTGCTCCAGAGGAGATTTAGACTGGATATTGGGAAATTCGTCTTCACTGTAAGGGTTATCAAACATGCTACCAAGGATGGAATCACCATCTCTGTATGGATTCAAAGAACATGTAGATGTGGCACCTGAAGACACGTTTTAGTGGGAGTGGTTGGAATAGGTGATCCTAAACCTCTTTTCCATCCGAAACACTTCTATGATTTTATGAGTGTATGAATCTATAAACACAGCCTTGGAAAGGTCCAGCCACCCATGCAGTCTGAGACTAAATTACTGCAGCAGCTACAGAGTCCCAGCTACTCAAGGAGATATTTTCTCTGCCCCAAAGACAGTTTCTGCCTAGAACATAAAGATTCTGTATAGGCACTTCTGGAACAGCAGTGGCTGGATGCACCTTTCAGGAAAGGGAAGGCACTGTGGGAATTCAGTGCAGAAAGGAACAGCTCTTAGCAGGGTGGAATTAAGGCATTAATTGTTACCTCAGTGGTGTGTTACACCGTGGAGACCCAGATGCTAAATCAGGTGGGAAGACAGACGTTTGCTCTGATGAATTAGGTCTTCTCCCTAAAAGAAATAAACTGTTTCCTAACATTATGTTAAAGATGCTAATGCTTCTTGCACAGTGAAGAGAAGCGACCTGCTTTGGGAAGACTCTCCCTGCTTTCTTGTTCCCTGATGCTGCTTTTCTATTCTTTATTATTGTGATGATTTATTGCTTTTTTTACTAAAGCCCTTTCCATTAAAAACCTCCAGCCTCCACTGCAACTAAATGTTTCCTAACTGATTGATTTGGGGATTTTCTCCAATTAAAGTAAAATGGGGAATATATCACAGCTAAAATTAACATTTCCATATATAACTACCTAATGGTTGACATGTGGAGCTGCAATTCTTCAGATGAGTCTCCAAGAGTGAAACTGTATTGAAATAGGTCCATATAGACAAAACACGTTATGGAATAAAATTTTTCCAGTCAGAATCTCCCAGGAAAAGTGGAACTGGCTATCCAGAGAAATGACTAGGATTAGTTAATTTCTCTTTGCAGCCCATTTTGGGATTCACCCGTTATTAGTTCTGACAACCCCTTTTTCTCCCCAGCTCCGGGGAAATTCAAAATTAGAGGCTGCTGCTTTGTTTGGTACATTCCGGGTATTGGACCCTTCAAATGCACATTAAATGCTCATACATAATGTCCAGCCAAAAACTGGGAAGGCAAATAAACTGGTCCTTGAGGGAGTTCTGCAGATCCTGCTTTTCCCAGCCATTGGTGGTAGCCATGGATAGCCCCACGGTCTGCGTTGGTGGGTAACTAAAGAGGGTTGCACCAACCCACAAGTACCCCCAGTTACTCCTTAGGCTGTAGGACTGCAGGTTCCTCAACATACTGGAAATTGTGTTGACTTTTCATTTGAATGGGAAGAGAACTGGGAATCCAGGCTGGTTCAATCCAGTCTGGCAAGACTCTTTACAAGCGCTTGTAGTACTGGGACAAGGGGGAAGAGGTTCAAATTGAAAGAGAGTAGGTTTAGGTTAGATATTAGGGAGAAATTCCTTACTCTGAGGGTGGTGGGGCCCTGGAACAGGTTGCCCAGGATAGGTGAGGATGCCCCAGCCTTGAAGGTGTTCAATGCCAGGTTGGAGGTGGCTCTGAACAACCTGGGATAGTGGAAGTTGTCCCTACCCATGGCAGAGAAGTGGAACTGGCTGATCTTGAAGGTCCCTTCTGACCCAAACCATTCTAGGATTCAAAGAACGATCCGTCAGAATTTCCATGGCTGACTGAACTTGGTTGTATAAGGACATGTTTGCAGTGTGGGGCTGCTCTTCTGGGTCTTTGCCCAAAGTTTCTGTGTGAGCTTGGAGAATTCACTGCCTTTTCATCCCGGCCATGGGTTCAGGTCTTACCTTCCCCTGTCCTTGTCTGGCAAATCTTTTCATTGCCAAGTTCAGAGGGCAGGAAGGTGTAGGGGGTCACAGCACTGGCATGGCACTGAGGTGTGTTCTGCTGCTCCCACAATCATCATCTGGGCTGGAAGGGACCTTAAAGATCATCCATTTCCAACCCCCTGCCTTGGGCAAGAACACCTTCCACTAGTCCAGGTTGCTCTTAGTGCGAATATCTTCACAATTTTGGTGAGTTTTCATTTTGAGACAGTAGATACTTTTTCAAAGATTTATCTCATCTGTCTCAAGTGATGTGCAAATGAGCCCGAGCAATTTATCAAAGTTTCCAGTCTATGTGATGGAGATGGATAACTACAAAAATTTCTGTAAGAAAAGGGCAGGCAAAGCAGGCTAATAGAGTTTCATTATTAATGATTGAAGCATTTGGGGAAAGAAGGGGAATATTTTTGATGAAATGGTATTTTCCCCTCTTTTTCCTTGAGCTGTGCAGGGATTCCTTGACCTGTGCTCACACAGGACTGTTGGATGTACACACATATTTGTTTAGCCAGAGATTAGATTAAGTAATTTCTTCTTCCCTTCTCGGGATGTTTAGATTGGGTATTAGGGGGGGGGAAAAAATCACAGAAGGGATTGTAAAACACTGGGACAGGCTGCCCAAGGAAGGGGGGGAGTCACCATCCCTGGAAAGTGTTCAAAAACCCTGTGGATATGCACCTGAGGACCTGGTTTAATGGTGAACATGGTGGTGGTACTGGGCTGATCATTGCACTCGATGATCTTAAAGGTCTTTTCAAACTTTAACAATACCATGATTTTTAAAGAGGAGAGGGAAATATTTAGTTGATATGTGCATCCTTTAAGATTTATTAGGGAAATATTTAGTTGATATGTGCATCCTTTAAGATTTATTTTTTTTAACTCAATAATCATCTTATGTTTTGAATAACTTGGAGATGCAGAGACAGAACCAAAGATACAAATACAGGAAGAATCAGGACCTGTTGCTTTCCTTTGCCCTTCAGTTTCAGAAGACTGGTGAGGTGCAACCACATGGACACCCTTTCCAAAGCTTTCAGCAACTTTGGAGGTGCATAGAGAGTTGTAGGAGCAGGTTGTGTCTTGGAGGTGCCTCAAACCACTCAAAAATTAGCAATTTGCATCAGTTGAGTGGAAAGACATGGGTTTGAGTGCTTATGTGGCACAGACACCCTCTCGTGAACTCATCCAGCTCACACCACCAACAAACTCAGATTGAACTGGAGTAATTTGGGTTGAAACAAAGTAGTTTTTCCATGTGTCTCTATTGGACTATGCCACTGACTTGCTGAAATGTCCCCCAGGCTCCCAGGAAGAAATTGTTTCTCAGTACTATTCCCTAAATTGTGAAGTTCCCCTTACATGACATTAAACTGCTGGGCCCATCACTGCGAATCCCTATAAATATGTTTTTCTGTTACACACAGCTTTCAGTTCTGTTTTCTGCTTCTCCATGTCATGGTTAAAATCCTTCTGGCAAACCTGTCAGTCTCCGATCAGTCCCGGAGCCATATTTAGTGCAACAGCTGGAGAGGGGGGGAAGGAATGAAATGACTTTTCCCACTTTCTGTGGGATTCTGTGAAACCCCAGGAGTTGTGGTTGGTTTTGATAAGTGTCACAGGACCACAGAGTGACAGGTCAAATTTTGCAAGGATCCAGAGGGTCATTTGGTCAGACGTGGTTAACCAGCCCCATGTGTTTCTGACAGATGTCCATCAAAGCTTACTTCTCTTGAAATCACAATGTTCATATGTTAAAGTTCCTCTCACTGAGTCCCTCTAATGTAAAACCAGGTGAACAGTTCCATTCTGCAAAGTGTGTTGCTTTCTACCTCTGCTGAAAACGGAGCAGTTTATTCTCTTTCTCTCCATGGCATCTTCTGCAAATTTGAAAACTGTTGACTAATTACACGGCCCAGAATATTACCAATTTTTCACTTCTAAAAAGGCCTTTGATTTTTACCCTGCCAAGCACACGCAGTCTGTGCCACTCTGTAATCCCATTGTGAAGACATGCATCCTTCCTGACACAGGCTGAATTTTTCATTCTTAGCGTCGTTCAAACCCTCAGTCTGCCCAAGATTGGATTCTAAATTTTTCTAAGAAAAAAAATAAACCTGAGTTAGTTTTGTTGTTGTTGGTTTCGTTGTGTTTTTTTTGTTTTGTTTTGTTTTTACAAACATAGGCCAATAATCAAAGCAGCAAAAGATAAATATTATCTTCTTATTTACCTCTTTAGAGATAATGTCAGAACACAGGAATAAGTGCAATAAGGGACCAACTTTTATAAGGTGATACATATCAGAGCATTCAGAGCTTTCCCTATAAGAAAGCCACATATTCACAATTTTCCTTGTAGAAATACAATTTAAAAAATCTTTTATTATCAGATTTTCAAATGTTTTAAGGATACATGTGTTTTGTTTTATTGGTTTGATTAGTTGGTTGGTTGTTTTGAAATGTTTGGTTGGTTTGGTCTTTTTATTGAATTGAACTCCATTCAGAATTAAACCCAGCTGGAGGTTAAGAAAAGGACATGCAGGTGTCCTTTATGACGAACAAAGTTACAAAAAGTAATAAATAAAACATGGCATCACTAACCACTGGAGACATCCAGGGCTTTTATCTGCACTGTAATGAAATACTTAACCAGTGAACATGTGATACTTGAAAAAATGACTTTTGCCAAGCCACAGGATTTTTGTCTTCCCTTTTCTAGAGGAAATAAAAAAAAAAGAAGAAGAAGAAAAAATACTGTATAGAAACCTGCAATGTTTGTGGTTTTATTAAATTTTTTTGTTGTTGTTTCTTACAATCTAAGGCAATACTGATAAATATTTTGGCGTGACAGCCCCAGAGACCAATGGCTCTGTTTACCTACACAGCTGTGGAAACATCTCCATTGCATTGGACAAACCAACGTGCTCTAGATGTGTCCTGTAGGGTCCTTCTCCAGTGAAGAGAGGCAGAGCAACTAGTTCAGTCTGTACATTGTTTGTAGCTTTCTGCCTCCCTAAATAAAGCAGCAGCCCCAGTGCCAGCAGGGTGCTTTGATGAATGCCCACTCATATTTGGATTAAACCCACCAAATGCACTTTATTTAATGGAGCTAGCAGAGAAGTAATGAATTTTGGATAATATAGACCAAGACTAATGAGAATAGATGGCTTAGAATTCCAAAGTCAAACAGCTGATCAATAGTCCCTTGGTACCATCTACTGCCATCATCCACCGGTTGCCCTCACCACAGATTTGCTGTGGCAGAATAAGAACTTTGTTGTGTGATGAAGAATGAGGGCAAGAGCATCAAGAGAGGACCAGAACGCACTATCAGCTTATGGAAATACCTTCCAGCTGCCAGCAGTTGCTGTGTGCTTTGGCTTAGCAATGGTTTAGACTTTGCTCCATATACTGTTGGTGGTGAGTCACTACAATTGTCCAATACTGGTGAGAGATCCACAGAAGATTAAACAATATATAGAATCATAGACTGGCTTGGGTTGAAAATGATATTAGAGATTATCTCATTCTAACCCCCTGCCATGGGCAGGAACACTTTTCACCAGACCAGGTTGCTCAGAGCCCTATCCAACCTGGCCTTGAACACCTCCAAGGATGGGGCAGGCAGCCACTATTTCTCTGGCCAGCATCTTAAGGTTTATTAAAGATGTGATCTGTTGGTTCAGTATTCATCTCTTTGTCTCTAAGGCACATTTTAAAAATACCAGTTAATGCTGTGACCAAAACCACTGGACTCTTTAATCCCACACCTGTTCAGGTGACCCCAGGGTGGTTTTCTGCTGCATCCATTGAAGTGAAACATTGCACAATATCACTGAGGAATCCTGCTGGGGTCTCATTGTGGAGCTTCCTCAGCTGCTTTTGCATCTGTTTTCACATCCTGCAATGGTCTTGGTGACCATTTCCACCTTTCCCTGTCCTTTCTGTGCCAGCCATTCATGTGTCACGAAAAATGAAGCTCTTGAGGATACAAAACTTCATTCATCTTCCTTCTTTTATCAGCTGTGAAATAGTTCAGAACCTCAGCAATGCATCAACATATTGATGTAAATGCACCCAAGATCTCCTTTATGTGAATGGGATGGTCTATGTTCTTCCCAGGCAGTTTTCCATGACTCTGCAGGCTCAGGTGTTGTCTCCTTGCCCTGGATGATGCAGAAGATGACAACTCCAGAGTGACAATTCCACCCTACAGTACCTTTTCTGATTAAAACAATAATCCAACACCTTAGGAGTCTCTAGGGTTTAAAAATAATCTTGGTCTTCACTTTTCTTCTCCGTAAAGGGTGTCTTTTTTTATTTTTTTTTTTCCTTCATAAACCTCTAGTTCTCTTAAGGGAGGGATGAGACTGACCTCAGGCAGCAATGATTATTCTTTACCTAAATTTATGTGCCTCTAAGCAGCAATAGAAATATGACAAACGACTATCAGCTGAAGCTGTAACCTCCAGCCTCCCCTGGGATTTAGCAACTTTCTTAATGAGAAAAACAATAACCATCCTAGTCCTGAGAGGGTTGAAGACAAATGACTGTCTGTGGTTGATATTTTGATCTATGGGACAAATATGGTGTTTCTATTGAGACAGAGTTTATATAAAGGCAGCTGAAACCCATAGGCTGTGTTTTCACAGGTAAATCCACTTGATATCACTAGTAGAGAAAAGGAGAAATATGTTTTTAAATCACTACTTCTCCCAGGCTCAAAGAGGAACTTTGTTTCCCCTTCTATTTTTTCTTTATTTCCTTTTTTTTTCTTTTTAATATTTCTTGAACTAAAGGACCACCTAACGGGTGGAATAATACCAGAAAGGCCATGTTATAAAATTCACAGCTTTCTCTTAAACTGTCCTTTCACAGCCACATACAAAGGCTCTGAAGGCCAAAGATATTCTTTAAGGCCAGCAAAATATTTTAGAAGGGGAAAAAAAAAAAGGCACATCTAAAAGAACATATTCTAATGGATCTCAGAGATCAAATTACAGTAATATTTTCCACTGTTTCCAGTAATATTGGTAATTTCCCCCTTAGCTTTCAGACTGTGTTGTCATACTCTGTGATGTAATATCATTATATTGTATGAAGACTGCATATCACACTTTAATTAACCCAGACAACTCATTTCTGTCTCATGGAGAGTTTCTTGAACAGAGAATCATGAAATTACAGATACACTTCCCTCGCGGTTTAACCACAGCTGGCGACTCATCCCAAGCAACCATTCCCCCACATTCCCCTGGTGGGGTGGGAGAGAGAATCAGGAGGGAAAAGGGAATGCAGATAAAGGCAATTTAATAGGAAAAGCAAAAGCCATGTGTGCAAGGAAAGCAGAACAAGGAATTCTTTCCCCATTTTCCATGGGCAAGCAGAAGTTCAGCCATCCTCAGGGAAGCTCCACCTTTGGGGAACAGGAGCATGGCAAGAACACTACTGGTAGATTTGGTACAACACTGGTAAGTTGAAGTAGGGAAACTTTCAGTAGGGTTGAGTTTTGGGGTTTTTTAAAGTGAAGAAATCTATCCCCTGAAATAATTTACCATATTGGATTAGCCCCTGCCAGAGAGCTTGAAATCCAGATTAGTGTTGGTGGGAGCACAGCAGGACAAAGCCAGTTGTACACCTCCCGTAAGATCCTGGAAAAGCAGAGAGAAAACAGGGACAGTGTCTGTGTTACAGGTCCCAAATTCTCAGTAACTGGAAGGCACAACAAACCCAACGCAACAGAGGAGGTGTGTCACTTTGGGATCCTGCAACTGGATTTTCACTGAATGCATTGGATAAGACAGGAGACAGATTTAAAGGGGAAAGCAAAGGAGAAGAGACTCATTTTCAGTGGCACACATCATGGTTTTCTTGTAAACTGTGTATTTAGTGCCCTCCTATCGCATTTCACTTCTCACACGCCATTCCTCCCCAGACTTCTGATTTTTGCTCACTCAGGGTCATTTTATCCCATGGAGTTCTGCCTCCTACATCTGAACTTTAAAACATCTTTCTTTCCACATTCTCCCTCTCTGTAACTCAGATGCCAAGGTTTTTTAGGCAGCAGGAACTTTAACAGTTGTGTTCAGTTTTGTTGTACGTATCAGGGGTTTTATAAATGTCCATTAACATGAAAGGGGAAAAAAGTTTCTAAGAAAAAGGGGAAAAAAGTTTCTAAGAGAAAGGGAAGTGTTCTTTACAAAACTATTTTGCAAAACTGTTGTAGCACACCATTGGTTACATGTAATGCAAGAACATTGAGGTGAAATGGAGTTCTTAGGGCAAATTAGGTCTTCATTATACATGGGAAATAATTGTGTGATCAAGGAATAAACACTAAAGGGCTTTCACCAACACTGCTGAGACTTTTGTGGCTTATCCTCTAAATTATTTCTCCTTTTCCTGCTCTCACGTTTCGCTCCAGGGCTTTACCTCACCTGCAATCGTCTCTTTGGAGCTCCTGACATGGCCCAGCCAGTTCCCCTGGTTTATAAGTTTTTATATTACACTTACTGGCTGTGATAGAAACCAGCAAGAGACCGTTCTCCCACTCCCAACCTCCTGCCTCCGTGTAACTTATAATTGGGTTGTGGTTGGGGAACATTAACTCTCCAAAGGTGTATGGAAATGTTTGCTCTGGCTGGTGATCTGGGAGATTTTATTGTCATGATTACCATCTTGCTTGTCTATTCTTAGCTCCACTTCTTGATTTTAGTGCCTGCCATATCTCAAGAGGCGTTGCAGAGACAGAAGTAATTTTCTGGAGAAGGACGTGAAAGTTTCCATGTGGTGCAAAATATGGAAAGGGAGGGTGATCAAGTGAGCAAAAAAAATCAGGATATGAATCAAAGACTGCTAAAATCAACTGGAACAATAATATTAACTGCATGGGCTTTGGGTTCTGGGAGGCAACCTATATCTGCTTAGTGTAGAGGGTAAAAATATCACAGGTTTATTTTTGTGAAAAACTATGTTTAATAATATGTAAGAGGGACTACTGAGAGCAAACGAGTGTGTACTTCTCAGTATTTCTCTTCAATATTTTGTCCCTCTAGTTATAAAGTGGTTTACTGGGAGATTAAATGCAATCCTTAAATCCTTTAGTATCAACATAGTCTGAGTCCAAACCAAACAATCCATTTTCTCTTTTGGGGACCTTAAATATTTCAGGGCATTTATAAAGGTTGACTCCTTCTGCCTTGCCTGCCTACCTCTGTGGAGTATTTTATTTGGTCTTATGTCAAATGAAGATGCAGGCTCAGAAGGTTAGTAACACTTAAAAGCACAGGAAAGATCAATATGGGATTTGGAAAAGTGGGAAGAAGCAGATCTGATGGAACTTTATAGCCCTCCAGAGAGCATTTTTATATTGGAGCATTGTGAAGGGAAAATCGGTCTAGACTCACCCCACCTAACTGAGGCTCTAAATTTTGAGCACAGCAACCCTGGGGAAACATAAGGATCTCTAGAGGGTAGTACAGTCTATCCCCAGATCTTCTTTCCACTGACTGTAATAGGAGCTGAAAGTGGCTGTGCTCATTTTTAAATGCTTAAACCAAGAGAAGGTAAATCTGGGCTCAGCGGTGAATCCAACTTACCTGTAAAGCAAACGAGCTCTAAAACCATCCTGCGGGTTGAAGAATTGCTGAGTCTGTGCTCTGAATGTGCAGGACTGGAGGATCCTGGCGCAGGCTTTCCAGCACTTACCATTGCTGTGAGGATATCAGGAACACCCCGGTGGAGACATAAAGCGAGGACAGAAAAGGCAAAGGACGTCACAGGCTGTGTGGGGTAGACTCCAGCTGGCCCTGGGGTCTCTGTGGAATAGTTGGACTATGCTGGGAACCTTCTGCACACGTCAGGGTGATATGTACGGAAGGATTAGTTGTAACACCTGGAACAGATATCCGGTTTCTGAAGTGATGAGTAATGTTTTCTGACATGCGCGGTTTGTGTGTCCAATTAGGAATTATTTATGTATAGAGAAACCAATGGTCCTTGGACATCTGTCTAGACTCAGGTCTATAAGAATCGCAGCCTCTGATACTACACACCCTCTCTCACACTCTTTCTCACATTGCATTATTCCACCAATGCAATAAAGTTCCTGTCCTATTTTTGGAACAATACGATGTCGTTTCTTTGACCTGCCTCTAACTTTACAACGACAGCAGGCTTGCCTGATGTTTTCCTCCCCGCCGCTGTCAGCAGTGTCTGCCATCACTGCAGGCTTTGCACTTTGCTGGCTGCCTGCTTGCTGTGCACGGCAGAGCTTGTTGCAGGATGTCAACACGCACCACGGGGTTCTTTGTGTGTTTTGTGCTGTTGCTTTATCCATTGTGACAGCAGGCTGGGTACTAGGAAGTTAGTACCACAGTCAGACAGATGATTGAAATAATCACTTCTGGGTCCTCTTCTCAGCAAATTCTGCTCTTCTCCCCCTCTACTCTGCTCTTTTGAGACTCCGTTTGAAGCACTATGTCCAGATCTAGGGCTACCAACACAAGAAAGATAGAATGAGTCCAGAGGGGGCCAGTAAGTTGATAAGAGAGCTGGAGCAGCTCTCCTATGGAGAGAGGAGAAAAGAATCTCCAGGGAGACCTTAAATCCCCTTCCAGTGCCTAAAAGGGCTCCAGGAGAGCTGGAGAAGGACTTTTCAATAAGGCATAAAGTGATAGGGCAAGGGATGATGGTCTGAAGCTGAAGGAGAGTAGGTTTAGATTAGATATTAGAAAAAAAAGTCTTTACTGTGAGGATGTGAGACACTGAAACAGGTTGTCAAGGGAAGCTGTGGACTCACCATCTCTGGAAGTATTCAACACCAGCCTGGATGGGGCTCTGAGTAATCTGGTCTAGTGGATGGTGTCCCTGCCCAAGGCAGGGTGTTGGAACTGGGTGATCTTTAAGGTCCTGTCCAGCCCAAACCATTCTAGTCTTTTAAATATTCATTTCCCCACACATTTTCCTAAAATCTCACCACAGGAGCTTCCTTGTCCTAGTTATATCAACCAAAAAGCCTAACATGTTCACCTTGGTGCTAGGCTTTAATTTAATTTATACAAGTGTCTGTGGTTGCTGGCTGTGATGGTTAGAGATTTTGGCATTGCTCATAACTATTTCACTGGAGCAAAGCTGCGAAGAAGCCATGGCTTATCTTATTTTCTAAAGCCATCTCATACTCTTAAAACTGACATTCCAACTACTGACAGAATCCAAGGAGCAGGAATCCCTGTTTTTTTATTATGAAACTGAGCAATCTCTGCCATTACTGTGTATAATCACAACCAAATTACTAATCATCACCATATTTTTACTCACCTGCCTTCCATGGCAAGGTGAGGTGGAGTTGCTCCAATGTCCAAAGCAAATGATAAATTCTAGAAGCAGTAATACATAGAAGTCAATTAAACTTCCTTATTACATTTTATTAAGATGCTCCAGACCAATTATAACCATAATTCTTTGTGGTCTAATTAGGTTTGACTCAGTTCCACAGTGTGGAAGCCCGTAATGAGTGAACACAGGAGAAACACGGCTCAGACTCCATGTGAGGGATCATTAATATGCTCTGGGCTGCTGCTTTGGAAGAGACTGTGCCTAATTATGTGGGTTAACACACTTAAACTAAATGGATGAATTGCAGCCATTTGCAGCGTTTCAAGTCCCCTTAGAGTGACAGAGCTGTAGATTAATAAGTTGTTAGAGAGTGATCTGTTGACCTGCCCCATCGTTCTTCACTTTCACTTCATACGCTCTTAGAGGCATGAAATGCTGAAGTGTAGGACTGTGTCCATCCCTGTATTTCAATTTTGTGGCTTTCCCTGGTGCTTGCCTAAGAAATGATCAAAACTGGTGAAACAGGAAAACGCAGTGCCTGCCATGTGCCATAACTTCAGCTGACTTCGGATCAAAATGCACCATGCATAGAAGAGAACAGGCCCCCTGCCAGCACAAAACAGAGTAAAGACTGAACTCTTCTCAGCTATCTTGGGCTGCCTAAAGCCAGGCATAGAATCCTAGAATGGTTTGGGTTGGAAGGGACCTTAAAGATCACCCAGTTCCACCCCCCTTCCCTGGGCAGGGACTCCTGACACTGTCCCAGGTTGCTTCAACCCTGTCCAACCTGCCCTAGGACACTTCCAGGGATGGGGCAGCCACAGCTTCTCTGGGCAACCTGTGCCAGGGCCTGCCCACCCTCCCAGGGAAGAATTTCTTCCTAATATCCAAATTAAATTCAATATCTAATCTAAATTTACTCTCTTTGGGGCAAATACCCTCTGTATAACAGAGGCCAAGAAATTATGATGAGATGGAAAAGGTGTATTGAGACAGACTGCCAAGTAATTATTTTGACGGGAGACAAAAAATGGATATAAAATTGGAGTCTTAGGAGCCAAAATCAGTCTCAAAAAGCCCTGGGGTTTTTGGATTTTGTGTTTTTTTTCCTTTCTCAGTTGGTCGTAGAGCTTTGAAACTCCTTTACAAGCCACACCATAATCAGGAAATCCCCTTAATGGAAAAATGCAGAATGCAGACTGTGAGGTTATTAGGGAGAAAATATTACAGGTACCCTTTCTGTCCCCTAATTACTTGTTTATGGCCAGTGCTGGAGACAGTAAGTGATAGGGAGCATTGAGCTAAAGTAGTACAGCTGTTCTAATGTCCTACCTCGTGGTGATGAAGACATGGAATGCTCCTCAAGGCCTCCTCCTGGTTAGTTCCAGCAGCTGTCTTCCAGCACAGTAGATTTCATAAAATTGTGGGATATCCTGAGTTAGAAAGGACCTAAAAGGATCATCAAAGCCCAACTCCAGGATTTATATAGCCCATACAAGTTTTCACGTGTGTCATAAAAGAGGACAAGGGGTCAATAAATTTTTGAAAAATGGATGGCATGTACACCTTTATCAGTTTTGACACCTATTTCCTTCTTTGTACCCAGTTTTTGAGGAACAGTCCTCATTTTTTAAAGATATCAGATCTGAGAAATTTCACTGGCTCCTGAATGACTTGTCAGTGACAACAAGAGGCATTCAAACAGTTTGTTTTCTCATGGTCACATTTGTCCTAAAGTCACTAGAGGTAAAACTGTTTCCTATTTCACTCCTGCCTAAAATGACCTGACAGCTTAATAATTGAACCGGGTACTTAGCTCACCATGGTTCTGATGTGCCTTTTCTTAATTGATTTTGTCAGGATCTTTTTACCTTCTCTTGTGCTGTTGCCATCATACTCTAGCTCCTCATAATGCCTTTGAAAAGAGGTTTTTTAGAATTTTCCCCTGTCATATCCTGTTCTCCCATTAACCCTCTGTGTCGTGGTGGTTTGCAGGACCTGCCCAAATTGAACTGTCTGCTATTGGAAAGCTTTAAGCTCTGTGTCCCTGCCAGTGATATTGTAAAGAAGAAGAAACTATGCCTATATTTTCTCCCAAAGCCTCAGCAGTACAAACAGCTGCTAAATGGCATTGTTAGATATATTTTCCATGAGGAAGGCAAAGGCAAATGTGCCCATGAAGGGAGCAAAGCAATAGAAAACATCACTTCACATGCAGCTGCAATTAAAGTTGTAGTCAATGGCTCATTGTCCAAATGGAGATTAGCAACAAGTAGTGTCCATATTGGACTCAGAACTGTTTAATATCCTTATAAATGACAAACAACAGGACTGAAGGCACCCTACAGCAAGTTTGTGGGTTACACAAAGCTGAGTGGGGAAGCTGATACACTGAAAGGAAAGGATGCCAGCCAGAGGAGCTTTGACAGGCTTGAGCAGGGGGACAGTGTGAACTGTGTGAAGTTAAACAATGGCAAGGTCCTGCAGCTCAACAGGCAATCACCAGTATCGGCTTAGCCTGGATGACCAATGGATTGAGGATAGAGAAGGACCGGTGGATGAAAATACAGATCTGAGCTGTCAGTGTGCACTTGCATCCTAGAAAGACAACTGGGGCTGCACCAAGGCATGGCCAACAGGCTGAGGGAGGTGATTCTGCCCATCTGTCCTCATGAGACTCCACTTGCAATACTCACCCAGCTTGTGAAGGGTTGACCCTGACTAGAAGGCAGGTGCCCACCCAAGTCACTGTCACTCCCCTCCTCATCCAGACAGGGGAAAGGAAATATAAAGAAAGACTTGTGGGTTGAGATAAGGACAAGGAGGGATCACATCCCAGTTACTGTGTTGGGCAAAATAACTTGACTTGGGAAATGAGTTAAATTTATTGCCAAGCAAATCAGAGTAAGATAATAAAAAATAAACCCAAATCTTAAAACACCTTCCCACTGCCCTGCCCTGCCTTCTACTTGACTCAGCTTCATTCCCCAATTTTCTCTACCTCCTCTCTTCAGCACTGCAAGGGGATGGGGAATGGGGGTTTGTTCCTCACACATCTCCACTGCTCATTCCTCCTCAGGGGGAGGACTCCTCACCCTCTTCCCCAGCTTCCCTCTTCATGAACTTCTCCAATGTGAGTCCTTCTCATGAGCTGCAGTTCTTCATGAAATGCTCCAGTATGGGTCTCTTCCATGGGGTGCGATCCTTTGGGAACAGGCTGCTCCAGTACAGATCCCCCATAGGGTCACAAGTCCTGGCAGCAAACCTGCTCCAACATGGGCTCCTCTCTCCACAGCCCACAGGTCCTGCCAGGACCCTGCTCCAGTGTTGACTTCCAAAGTCACAGCCTCCTTTGGGCATCTCCCTTCTCCCTTTTGGGGTCCTCCAGGAGGTGCAGGGGGGTCTCTGCTCCCCCATGGACATCCATGGGCTGCAGGGGCACAGCTGCCTCACCATAGTCTGCACCATGGGCTGCGGGTGTGTCTCTGCCCCAGCACCTGAAGCTTCCTTCATCACTGACCTTGTTTTCTGCAGAGTTGTTTCTCTCACATATTCTCACTCCTTCCCTCCAACTGCTGCTGGTGTTCCACTGGAAGTTGTTTTTCCCACCTTCTCACATGTTATCCCAGAGGTGCTACCACTGTCTCTGATGGGCTCTATCCTGGAGCCACTGGTATTGGCTCTGTTGGACATGGAGAAGCTCTTGGCAGCCTCTCACAGGAACCCCCCTGTAGTCCCCCTTGCTACCAAAACCTGGCCACACAAACCCAATACACAACTCTGGGGTCCCCAGCACAAGAAAGACACAGACTTGTTAAAAGAGGTCCAGAAGAGGAACACAGAAATGATCACAGGGCTGGAACAGCTCTACAGTGAGGAAAGGCTGGGAGGGTTGGGGCTGTTCAGCCTGGAGAGGAGAAGGCTCTGCCCAGTCCTTATTGCAGCATTTCAGTGAATAAAAGGAGCTTATAAGAAAGACAGAGATACATTTGACCAGGGCGTGTAGTGACAGGACAAGGGGCAACTGCTTTAAACTGGAAGAGAGCAGGTTGAGTTCAGACATAAGGAGGAAATTGTTTATAGTGAAGGTGGTGAGACCATGGCACAGGTTGTCCAGAGAAGCTGTGGCTGCCCCATCCCTGGAAGCGCTCAAGGCCAGGTTGGATGGGGCTTGGAGCAACCTGGTCCAGTCCAGTGTCAGGTGTCCCTGCCCATGGCAGGGGGGATTGGACTAGATGATCTTTAAGACCCCTTCCAACCCAAGCCATTTTCTGATTCTATGATTTAACCTGAATATACAGTTTTATAGTAACCTCATGTTTTGTTTTATTTTGTTTTGGTTTTTAACAGCATTTGCCGTTATAACCAAGTAATACACAACAATAAGTCCTGGTTGCCACATGATTTCACACTTGCTCCAGGCCAGACATCCTCTCCAGTTTCAGCAGAGAAACACTTTACCTGGGTTATCAGTGCCAAATGCATGTGCTGTGTGAGCTGGCTCATGGCAAGCGCCATCAGTCTGCCTCTGCACTGCATCCCATTAATGAGGTAATCACTGAGCTGCTAATGAATGGGATTAGTGACTAGGCAAGGAGTGTTTGTTCTGGATCCCTTGTTCAAATGCAACTCGAAGCTCTCAAAACATTTCCCTGCAATCAGCCACGAGCTGGGCTCGGTTCAGCTCTCACTAATGAGATGAAAATGATTTTCATCACCGTAGGATTTGCCAAATGTGCTGATAGAGGCAGTCTGCACTTTGTGGGGGATAGAAGGAGGGAGTTCTATTTCAGAGGTGAACTCACTGTCGTAAGGTAAAGCTGTAGGTGTCATAATTTCTTATTTCATGTCAGCACTGGGAAAAAAAAATCACTCTATTAGCTTTTCTTAATAGCAATTAATGAATATTCAATATTACATATAACAATCAATTCATGTGGATTTTGTAGGGTAGAACTAAAGAAAAACCACCAGAACCTGTGCCTTCTCTTTCTTCACCAAAGAAAACTGCATTGATTTCAGAAGTTTCACAGCTTTGACCCTGAATGAGCTTAAGCACCTGCAAAGATTTCTCTGAGCATTTTCTGTGCTCAACCTTTACCGAGGAAAGACTGTGTCAGCTTTTTGGAAAGGAAGCATGTAATTGAAGTCAGTGCAAGCAGGAATCTAGTTTAATATTTGTTATTCTTTTCTGAAACTTCACAGTAACCAAAAATCCATAACATATAGAGGTAACCAATTTTTTTTTTTTTCCTGGTGAGAAATAATTTTGTCAAAAGATTTTGCTTTTCCCAAAGAATAAAAAATATATCATTTTGTTAAATTCTCCTCAATAATTCCTATGACATTTTAATTAAAACCATTTTTGAAATGCTTTATTTACTGGAGGCAAACTGCATTTATAACACACGACACGTTTAAACGAGAATTTAAATGGCATTTTCAATCATGTTGTCAGCAGAAAATATTGTGGGTGAAAATGGAACAAAATCCCAAATGCTGGGTGCATTGAAACCTATGAAATGGAATCTAATGAAAAATTAGACATTTTTCCAGAGATAACCTTGCTTGATTTTTTTTAGCAGATTAAAGGTCTTTAAAAATTGTAACAGTGTGTCTTGTTTATTTGTCCTGCTCTTTCACTAGTGTTTCTCATAAATAAATGTACTGTTCTCTGCGTACAGAGGGACAAAATAAGCATCTAATTGATGAGTTGTAAATGGCACATATAATTGTGGACATGCTTAGCTCAGACCCAGCAGAGCACAGTCTAAAGCAGCAGTGCACAGTAGGGGAATCTGAGCTAAATTAATATTTAAATGTACAAAATAATGAACAAACAAACAACAAAAAAAAAAAATCAGACATAACATCTTGACTTTCATGGTTTTGAATGAGCAGAACCGGAGACCAGGAGCAGGGTTAAAAATGCAAACAATGAAGATGAATTAACAGCTACTTATCTAACAGCACATTGTAGAGCAAATCTGAAGGCAAAGGAAGAGCATCCCCCCAATGCAGGGGATGTAATTAAAATCTGACATAAGGTAAAACACGTCTCCAAATGAAACGGGGGGGAGGGAAAAACAAGTAAAATTATTCACAATGATACCAATACAGTCTGAAACTCGGGGCTTCTTTCGTACAGTTTGTGTCTGTTGGCTGTAGCAGGTTCAGCGTGACGGGGTCAGTAACGCAGACAGGGACACAGGGCTTGAATGTGCAATAATGCCTCGAGAATCCGTCCCACTTCCCAAGGGAATCGCAGGCTCTGCAAAACCAAGAACAGCTGGTAAGTATTTACGGGATTCCCAGAGACTTCCTGAGGTACATCTCTTACTGATGGAAGGGGCTTACTCAAGGGGATCCCAAAATGCAGAGTCGGCAACAAAGCAGAGGGAAAATCAGAAGAAGGTATTTTCAGTAACTCCAGCCTAAGGTAACCAAGTTGGGAGGGAGAGTTGACCTGCTGGAGGGCAGGAGGGCTCTGCAGAGGGATCTGGATAGATTGGAGAGATGGGCTGATTCCAATGGGATGAAGTTCAATCAGGCCAAGTGCCGGGTCCTGCACTTTGGCCACAACAACCCCATGCAGTGCTACAGGCTGGGGACAGAGTGGCTGGAGAGGGGCCAGGCACAAAGGGACCTGGGGGGACTCATTGACAGGAAGCTCAACATGAGCCAACAGTGTGCCCAGGTGGCCAAGAAGGCCAATGGGATCCTGTCCTGGATCAAAAACAGCGTGGCCAGCAGGAGCAGGGCAGTGATCCTTCCCCTGGACTCTGCGTTGGTGAGGCCACACCTGGAGTGTTGTGGTCAGTTCTGGGCCCCTCAGGTCAGGATGGACATTGAGGGGCTGGAGCGGGGCCAGAGAAGAGCAACAAGGCTGGGGAAGGGACTGGAACACAAGTGCCATGGGGAGAGGCTGAGGGAGCTGGGGGTGTTTAGTGTGGAGAAGAGGAGGCTCAGAGGTGACCTCCTCACTCTCTAGAACTCCCTGAAGGGAGGTTATAGCCAGGTGGGGCTTGGTCTCTTCTCCCAGGCACTCAGCAATAGGACAAGGGGGCACGGGCTTCAGCTCTGCCAGGGGAAATTTAAGTTGGATATTAGAAAGAAATTCTTTACAGAGAGAGTGCTCAGGCATTGGAATGGCCTGCCCAGAGAGGGGGTGGATTCACCGTCCCTGGAGGTTTTTAAACTGAGATTGGACGTGGCACTGAGTGCCATGATCTGGTAAACGGACTGGAGTTGGAGCAAGGGTTGGACTTGATGATCTCGGAGGTCTTTTCCAACCCAATCAATTCTGTGATTCTATTCTATGATTCTAGTTGCAGAGGTAGAAGGGGTGAGGAGACTGGCACAGGATGCCCAGAGAAGCTCCTTCCAGAGATGCTCCATCCCTGGAAGTGTCCAAGGCCAGGTCAGACAGGGCTTAGAGAAACCTGGTGTAGTGAAAGAGGTGTTGGAACAAGATGACCTTTAAGGCCCCTTCCAACTCAAACTGTGCTAGGATTCCATGACTGAGAGTATAGACAAAACAAATCCAGAAAGAAAATACAGCACGGAGCTGCTGTTGCAAGGAAAAGAGTAGATTTTGTGTTGCTCTTCAATGCCACCAGTTCCCACACCTGGAGAACACTGCATTTAGCTTTAAAAATACATTTCCCTGCACAGTGGACAAAGTATAGAAGGCAGAGTGTGACAGTGATGCGCTTTGCAGGGGAGAATACATCTAAGAAATCTCAGTCTGCTTCCCATTTTTCCATGCAATGAAAACCTTAGACACCCCCTCCAGCTAGGAAGGACTCACTATACCATGTGTAGACCTCTAATTAGAGATCAAAACCATGTCAATCCAAACTATAAAATGTTCACAGTTTTCATACAGACAGTTAGTGGAATAAAAAAAAAAGGCAGTGTTTTATGAAAGAGCATGTTTCTCTCCAATTACCATAAAAGAAGCCTGTTAGGACAGACATCAGCAGCAAAATAACCCCTCCAAGATCACCACCGTGGACTTCTGAGGTCAGGTAAATTGTATTTTTGCACTCACACCCCTGTGTGTTTTCAGTAAGCATCGCTAGGAAATACATCTGCAGCCTTTTGTAGTGTTTGTGTTTATTCTACCTCCGCTTCCTTAGTGAATATTGTTTGTGTACCTCAGCAATGCAAGGAAATCTAGTTAAACTTGTTATCAAGGGTGAGGGAAGGAATGAAAAAATCATCTGTTATTATTATTATTGAAGACATAATTGAGAAGTTGGGTTTTTTTTTCTTTTTTCTCCCCTTTCTTTTATTTTTAATATAGGTTTAAGTCTTAGAAACACTCTTTGTTTTAATTACATTGTACTGTAAACCAACAGGGTGTCAAAACAAGTTATCAGACAACCCCTTCTCTCAAAGCAGCCAAACACAGGCACACACATATCTTTATTTATGCTAATTTTCAAGATTGCTCATAATAAAATAATTTAGATAATATTCTGAAATCAGATGGCCATTGTTTGTTGTGCTGCACAGACAAAGCATAGATGACAGTTCCTGCCATGTATGCACACAAACACCTCTAAGAGGTAATAAAAACACTTTGCTTTAATGAGAAAGGGTACCCTTCTGAAGATGACATTCATCTCAGCTAATTTAAGGCATAAGTACCTCCACCTGAGTACAATGACTTCCAAGCTCCAGCCTCCTATTACAGTAATTACTGATCTAATCCATACAGCCAAGGATTTTTAGGGTGGGGATCATTTGAATAAAGTTATCAACTTCATATTGACCTAAATTTCACTGGCTGTTATTGACTGGTATTAACTACACAGGGAACTTCAGGATGACTCTCTCAGATGCAGAAAGGTACTGCCGTTGATGCCTAAATTCAGCTGCACAAATTCAGTAGCCAAAGGCCTTTTAATGTCACAAAAGGATTTGTTCCAGTCACACAGGTAAGTGGATTGACTTTGGGAAGTGGACACCTTCCCACCCTCTTGGGAACCACACACCCTTGGTGTTTCACAATACTTTTTACAGAGGAAAGGCTGTAAGATAAATCTCGAAGGACCCTTCCAACCAAAACCTTTTTATGGCACTGTGTAATCCTGGGATATTTCTACAGGTGCCAATCACCAATATATTCACTGCCCGTGCAAGTCACAGAACCACAGGATGAATGGGCGGGGAGAGACCTCTGGAGCTCATCTGGTCAAAGCAGCAGCTCCAAGCAGGGTGAGCTAAAGAAGGTGATCAGATTTTGAATGGCTCCAAGGCTGGACACTCCACCACTCTTAGCAACCCACTTCCCTGTTTGACTACTCATATTGAATAAAAAGGTGTTTTCTTCAGAATAATATGTTTTTCATACATTTCAGGTTGTGCCCATCACCTTTTGTCCTGCCAGAAGAAACCACTGAGTAGAGGCTGATTCCACCTTCTTTATCTCCACCAATCAGGTCTATATGGATGGATAAGATCCCCCTGAGCCTTCCCTTCCCCAGGCTGCAGCCCCAGCTTTCTCAGCCTCTCCCCATGAGTCAGGTGCTCCCAGAGAGCTCACCTGGAGACACACGTGCCTGTGTATGGAAGAGAGAGGACAAGGTGAGATCCTGTGGACCTGGAGAGGACTAATCTCCAAGGACTAGGATTAGGGGACCATATGTTGGACATGAAAGCAAACCCTACCAACACCACTGCCCTCAGCAGGTCCTGCAGTTCTGGGGATTATCAGTCTTTATTTGCAGGAAGGGAAGGCTTTTAACACCGCAAAAGCCTTTTGAATTGGAAATGGATAATTTACAGACATGGAGTGTAACAAGAGAGATTCTCCAGACACAATCTGACTAAAGTATACTCTGGGCCAACGAACCAACAGGCTTAAAATGTGCTTCTGGTTTAGTTGAGGATAAAAATGAGTTATTTTGAGTTACTGAGAAAGAGTTTGAGTTCCGTCATACTCTTAGGACTTGATTAAAGGTGGGTTTTTGCTACTTGCTGTAGCAATAATTATGCTGACTTTAGCAGTTCTACTCATGGACTGTATGGTCTCACAAATAACGCACTACATTAAAATCTCCAGGAAAAAAAAAAAAGGAAGATATGTTGGAGTAGATTTGGGTTCATTTTTTTGTATCTGGGGAGCTTTATTAGTAGAAACTTGGCTGACTTGAGGTTTTGTCTGTCTATATTTCAGTGAGTAATTTCTGTTACCTTCCTAGTCAATAAAAGGAAACAGGCATATTTATCTTGATTTTTTTTTTTTTCTCCATGTATAGAGAGGGCAAGAAAGGAAAGGGCAAATAAAAAAACAAACCTGCTGCTATCAGGGTGCTAAAATTACTCTTCTGTGAAAGCTGACAGGTCTCTTTATTGAGAACTGCAAAAACAGACTGCAAAGAGCTGCTCCAGCCCTGTGGTAGATCTAAGTTGCAATAGGAACCTGAGCTATGGATCCACCCTACAGCCTGCCTTGGCTTCAGAGAAGCATCCTTCACCTCTTTGGGGAAGAGTCTGCTCATTTGTTTATAGTCTAGGCTGTTCTGCCTGTGAATTAAAGAGGTAGTCTCAGGGGAAGATGAATTATCCAGAGTAATAAACCAATTTGTTCCTACCTGCTATTGTTTCAAACCAAGTGAGATCTCTAAGTAAACACGAGGACATGTATCACAATGTGTAAGTAAGCTGTGATGATCCAACTTTGGAATTTTGCAAATTCATAGAGATTAAGGACTTTCTCATAGATACAAATCTCAATTAACGTCTCTGTTGGAGAAGGCTCATCCAGATAAATTATAGCCCATTATTAATAGTAGATGACCAGTATACGCGGGGAGGTTTTAGGCCAGTTGAATGATTCTTTGAAAGTGTGGAATAATGACGTTCGTTACAAGCTGACTGAGATATCAGAAGTGGCCTATGAAATCATCAAGTGGAAATCTGCATCAGTGAAAGAGGAGAGATGGTCCAAAGCTCATTAAAGTCCATTCAAACACTCTCACTGACTTTACCCAGCTTTGCATCTGGCCCTGAGGAAAGTTCTTGCAGCTGCTCTGCAGAATCAAGGGCTGCAAACCCACACTGGTGAAGGAAGTCTGATGGATTGTCCCAAGGATGGAGAATTTAGGATAGAATGAACAGATGGATTTGGGTGGTGAGCACTGAAAATATGGATGTGGAAACAGCTCTTCAGAGTTATTTATAGACCCCTTCTCAACGTGGCAAACACAGAGAGTGAGCACGTGCCAGAGCTGGACCCTGAGCAGAGATAGCTTGAGCTGCAGCCCAGGGAAAGGAAATGTTAGGTGCTTCACTCCATTTTGCCGGTTTTTTGCTTAATTCAGTTTTTTTTTTCTTTTATTTCGATTTCTGTTTGGTTTTTTTTTTTTTCAATGTTCTAAATAACCTGTTCCCAAAGCGCTCCTGTCTTTTGCTACTTTCAAACTGAAACCTTCACATATACAAGTTTACACTAATTAAACCCATGTCACAATATACTTTGTCTACTCTCCTCTGAAAGTGTTGGATTGTCTGCACCGGTTTCATATGTAAACTGCAAAGTGGCTTCCAAATATGACAGAGCTGCACCATCATTTCACTCATGGTATGAATATGCAATCTGAGAGCCTGAGAGTGGAACAAGAACCTTCTACATGAGGGTCTAAATTTTTTATTTCTGAAAACCCCCAAGAGGATATTGAAGGGAAAACTGGAAACCTCTGGTTGTTTATATTTGTTTTTCTGGCTCTAGTCACTTATAGTTGTTAATATTCTAACTTTATTTTCCTGACAGCACAGAAAATGTACTTTGCTCCTATGTTCAGGATTCAACAGGTCACCAGCTTTGGGCATCCACAGCAATTTTACCCCTATGCCAGAAAACCTTCCTCTGCAGTTGGGGTGCAATTCATGACTTAACTTATTTGAACTGAATATCTTCTATCCATATGGTGGTGGGGAATGGGCTCTAAGGACCCATGTCTTCCCTTTCTGATCACTTTGGTGATGGTTTCAACCTGGGCCTGATAAGCCATCTTTATTCTACACAGAAAATTTTAATGATGTATTTTCAGTATAGAAAAGTAAAAAATAAAAACAAGGAAGAGAAGAAAAAATCACAATACTGAGGAAATCTGTGATGTTTTCTGCCTCTTTGAAGATGAAGTTCATAAGATACCAGATTAGTCTGAGAATTACATTACTGACATTGTGAACCTTCCAGACCCAAGTCTTTAGCTGGGCCTTTGTTCAAATGTACTACAAGCTGATGAGATTTAGCCTCCAGTAAAGCCTGTTGTTTGGCCAGCTAAAGTTCATCTTTTTAAATAATCCTTCCCACTAGTTTCCTAGAGAAGTAAATGATATCCACTTTTCATTACAGAATTTCTTCAGCGCGCAGCTGCCCACAGCAGAAAATGTGCTGTTCTTATTCAGCCACACTGCCCATTTCTGCTTTTACTGGAATTTTAACAACAGCTTCTTAAAATAGGACAGACCTAATAACCCAGGAGTCCTCTGTCAGAAAGAAATGAGATAGCAGGGTGATGATATACCCCATGCAATATTGCTTTATATTCTCTTACACAT
This sequence comes from Grallaria varia, assembly GCA_013396735.1. Classification (NCBI taxonomy): domain Eukaryota; kingdom Metazoa; phylum Chordata; class Aves; order Passeriformes; family Formicariidae; genus Grallaria; species Grallaria varia. The sequence goes on from VWZG01011347.1 coordinate 134,192, forward strand.
TTATTTCCCCTGTGCATTCTCCTAACGGCATCAATGGTTCCCAGCAGCCACCTTTGATTCAACTTCACTGAAATAATTTCTTTTCCTGTTTGGAAGTATGCCCCAGTTGAAATCCAGACCCTTTGGAATTATAGGGGATTTTTTGGCCCTGATATCAAGGTCCTCTAATTTGGCAGCTGCAGATCATTGTTACTACGGGAGTTTCAGGTAAAGGCATTAATGCAAGTACATGGGCATCTTTCAGGGACCACCACAGAGGCATTTTATAGATAGTAAAGGTTAAGTCTAGAGCAAAAGTAAGTCAAGGAACGAGATGATACCGGATAAAAAACAAAACCAAAAAAAACCAGCAACAAAAAAATCCCAAACTACAGGCATTGTTTGGTGATCCAAGAAAGATGCTGTTAACCTAAGCCAGTTCCTCAGGATTCACTGCACTAAAAGCCAACCCGACCATTTTCCATCTTCATCCTTGAAGTTAGTCATGTTCCCAGCAGGAATTTAGTTGTGCATTTCTGTTTGAGCATGAAGGTTTGTCTTTTGTCTTAGCAGAGCACAGTACGTGGCAGAAGTTTTTTAAGAAATGTGCAACTGATAGTCAAGTAGACCTATAAAAAAAAGGTCTGTAGCAGTTCAGAATTTGCACCCAGGAGCCAAAACTGCAGATTCTGACATAATAATGGCAAGAAATATAATAGGTGATATCTCATTTCAGAACTGAATATTGCTGCCTCAGCTGTGGGGATGATGAGAAAATTCATTTCACAAAGGTGGAATGTCCAGCACCTGGAAGGTGACACAGAATGAATGAGAATAATTTTGCCCAGCCTCTTAAAAACAAATGCTGTTAGAGAAGCAGCAAGACTATCTGCATAAGGATTTTTGAATTATCTGGTGTTGAATATGTGAAACATCAGGTAATGACATTGCAAACTCAGCTCTGATTAAATGGCAAGTGAAGAGCAAATCTCAGCAGCATTGTCTTATCACATTAGAACAAGGGGAAAATCTATTTATGAGCGAACTGACCTCATTTTTTCTCTCATGGCATGCTGTGCGTGGCAGTTGTATATGATTGAAAAGTCATTACATAGTTCTTTAACCTGACAATGTTTAATCCAAGACAAAGTTCCTTTTCAACCTCCAGCAACTTCTATTATTTGAGTGGTGCAGTTGATAGAAGCCCTGAATGCATTTTTAGAGGCTGTGTGAGGTTTGAAATTTGGGTTCTGACAAGTTGTTCCAGAAGTTCCAGCAGGAGTCCCCAGGAGCTACCTGAAGCACAAACTTACGAGCTAATTAATTCCCCAAGGACTCAGTCATGTTTCTCTCTGACCAATTGTTTTGGTCCACAGAGCTTCAACCCCTCCAACAATTGTTCTCCACCTCCTGCTTTTGCCCATGAACGCTGAACTCACTTCACTTTATATTTGGGTTGTCCCCATGTGGGTCACTCGAGCTCTGCATCCACCAAGACACCCCCACCCCCAATGGCAGGGAAAATGAAGATGTCTCAAAGCCTGACATACAGAAATAAGTAAAGGAGCAATTCCATTCTCTGAACAAGGAGAGCTTAAAGGAAGAACTCCTTCATGCCTTTACTAAAGCAGGTCAGGACAGAGAAGGAACAAAAGCCACTTAAAAATAAGGCCTTGCTTCTTCTCAAGGCCAAAACTCACAGAAGATGCACAGTGATGTAATTTTCCCCTAATATAATATTTCTTGTAGAAACATTGTCACCCTGTTCAGCCTGAAGAAAAGGAGGCTGAGGGGTGACATCATGGGTATCTACAACTCCCTGGAAGGAGGTTGTGGTGAGGTGGGTGTCAGCCTCTTCTCCCAGGTGAGGAAATCAAGTTGTGCCAGGAGAGATATAGATGAGATATTAAGAATTTATTTTTTTTTCACAGAAGGATTGTAAAGCATTGAAACAGGCTACCCACAGAAGTGGTGGAGTCACTGTCCCTGAAAGTGTCCAAAAATGTGTGGCTGTGCACCGGAGGACACGGTTTATTGGTGAACGTGGGGCTGGTGGTAGGTTGACAGTTGAACTTGATGGGTTTAGAGGTCTTTTCAAACCTTAATGATTCCTTGATTCTATTTGTCAAAATAAACATCCTTGGCATTTGGGATTTCCTTCCCAACATTCCAATGGCAAACTAAAGAAACTTCTCTGGAACCTTCTTCAAAAGAATGAATTGCAGCAGAGTGAGGCTCGATGTGCAGAGAAGGCTTGTTGCTTAATTTTGTTGCCTTGAAAAAACGGTTAAAATTTCCAGCAATGTGTGATCTAAATCTAAGTGACATTAAACAGATGGCGCTGAATGGCCAAGAAAATGCCACTGGTCCTTCTCCATCCATGAGTTCACTTTGCACTTTAAGCTACATTAGTTTTGCTGAGCTCCAAGAGGCAGCCCTTTTCCTCACATCCATCTCTTCATTTTCAAACAGCAATTAGGAGAGCTTTTGGAGTGGAGGCATAGTTAGTTTAATAGTGAGAAACCCTGTTTCTCATGAGGAGGATCAAAAGGAGAACATAGCACAGAGTCGCTGGATTTGCCCGTGTTCCAGGACAGGGTATTTCCTCCAGCTGGCACTTGGAACAAAAAGGTGAATGATTTTGTTCATCCTTTTGCAAGCGGCGTGGTTGTCAGGTAAAAGCTGCTGGCAGGGACAGTGCTCCCACTGCACCTCTTTAATCAGACTTCTCCAGTAATGGAGGCAATTTGAAGATGTTATCTTTAAAGATAAAGGCACCATCACTTACACAGCCAATTTCCCTCTTTCTTGACTCAACTTCAAAGTGCTTCAAGACAATCTGAACAGTCACCTTGTTTTTTTTTTATTTATTTTTTTTTTTTAACAGGCTTTGACCTCTGTGTCCTCAGGTGCAAGTTAACTTTGGAGCCAGAGAGCACACATCTCCGTTCCCCAAATTTCAATGAGAAATAATTAGAGTCTCACTTGCCTGGGATTGTTCTAGGCCAGGCTGGATGGGGCTCTCAGCAATACGGACTAGTGGACATTGCCCCTGCCCACGACAGGGAGGATGATCTTTAAGATCCCTTCAAACCCCAACCATTCTGTGAGTCTATGATTCTATCAAAGAGGCCACATGTCTTCTGGTCTGAGCAGTCACTGCCCATCTTTCTGTAGCAAGACAGGGCTCCCAAACTCACATTTGGCAGCTCCTGCTGTGCAGAGGGAGAAAGGAGAGAGAGAATCAGCTTTATGGGTATGCTGAATTATTCTGGGAAGCGCTCAGGATAACATCAAAACGAGGGACATAAAACACTGGCCAGCCAAGATATCAAGTGCTGGAGACAAACAGAGATGAGATAGAGCTGACGAGTCATCAGTTTGCACCAGTGTGGCAAATCTGTTCATTTGGGAACGTGCAGAGTTACTGGCATTTGACTTTCACCTTGGATTAACTATCAGGAAGAAAAATGCTGACTCAGTTCAAAATAAGTCTGGTTGCAGGGAAAGACAAATTCAAGGAGATGGATTCTTAAGCACTGGAGTACAGGGCTGAGGCTGCCAGGGATGCAAATCACTCAGCACCCACCCAGAGTCTCGTTACTATTTCACCATCCCTGAGAATCTGCCATGGGGAAATACCAGGCTTTCACCTTGCAGCAGCATTTAACTACAGAGCAAGCAAATCAGAGCTGTAAAAAGTGACAGAAACCCCTAAATTCTCATTCACGTGTTAGTGGAAGTAAACCTTTAAAAAGCCCACAGAAGACACACAACATGGTCAGCACTGAAGCGTTTCAGCTACGGGAGCAGGAACTGTATGCTCCAGTTTTGCTGAAAGGTAACTGGTGGAAGAATGATGTGATTTGTGCAGAACTGGCAAAAATGAAAGCCAAAAAGTTCCCTGACAGGAAGGAAAAACACACTTGCATGGCAAGTGTTGCTGTCTTGTACGCTGAGGGGAGTTTTCAGTGCAGCAGCCATGCATATTTAAATACAAGAAGTACCTACCCCAGATACTATTTTTTTAAAGACTATTTAACTGTGAAGGAAACAAAACTGATTTTAGTCAATGAGGACAGAGATGGAATGGAAAAAACTCCCAGTACTAGAAATAGAACTGCAACTTAGGACGTTTTCATTAAGAGCAGCACTGGAAATAAATTGCTGCACGGAGAACTAATTAAAAAAGAACTAATAAATTTCACAGATGTAAATAGAATGCATTTTTTTCATCCATCTGAAGGCTGGCTGTTATTAACTCTGGGTGATGCTGGTTTTCCATATGTACGTTGGTGTTATTCATGCAGACGGTGGCAGGGCTGAAGCACTGAATGGAGGGAGGCAGCTCATGGTTGCTTCTCTTGCACTCAGGCAATAAGTACTAGATTAATGCGAAAACTAATCCCATCAGAAAGGAGATATTTTAGTAGGCACCAGGGAGACTAAAGCAGTTGATCCCTGCTTAGGGCAGGAAAATGCACATCTGCCAGGGATTGCACTCTGATATTTCTAGATAACCTTGATAAGCCTTTTGGATAGCTCCTCACTTGGACCTTAGTTGGCTGTTCACAAACAAGGGTAAGAAGGATGGAGTTGACTTTCCTTTTGACCTCTCCCACCATCCTTCTAATGTAGGTGGGTGAAATATCCTGCCTTAAATGCAGGTTTGTTCCGTTTTCCATTGCCCCTCATTCACTGACATGGAGCATTATGGATGAGAGTCTTTTCATCCAAATAGAAGTGCTCCAGATCCACACAAATCACCCTCATTTCCCTAAGAGAGTAGAGAGGACAGTCTGGCTCACCTTTAAATAATCTATTGACCTGTCTGTATCTACACATTAGCCTGAAAGGGAACATCAAGTGACCAGATCAGGTTTAGTTGTTTAAACTTCAGTACACACAAAGTGTTCCCATTTTCATATGGAGACCAAATTATCTTACATTTCTTGGGAAATAAGCATAAGAATTGACTCTGATGTCAGATCCTACTGAGACCCATGTAATGAAAGCCTCATAAATTCTTTAGCTACTCCACGGATAGAACTTCCAACTTGTTTTCCCCATAATGTTCTTTGTGCACAGAAATGCAATCCCCTCCTCTAGCATGCACGTTCTCCTGCAATCCTCGCCAAAAATGAATAAAATAAAATCCACAGATTGAAGGGAAGAATAGAAAAGGAAGTATTTCAAAGAAAGATCTCTGACTTACTGAGCAAACAGCAAGATCAGAATTCCCTGAGCAGGAAATAATGAGAAGCTTGGACAGTGCCTGAGGGAATATCCTGTTTTCACCATCTGTTATTACTCTTCCTTGGATGCCTTTTTGTGGGTGCTGCTGGAGACAGTGAATGGGTGAAACATTCCTTTTGTGCTGGGAAAAGTGGGTGTCCTCATATCCCCAAAATAGCTGTGTCGGATTCATCAGGGAGCTGCATTTATTCAACTCCTCTCTGTTATTATCTACTACTGGGGAGAGCATCACTAAAGGGATTATGTCGAGTTCTAGAAGTATCTTCACTTTCTTTTGAAAAAAAAGCAGGAGTTTGTTAGGGAGGGAAGATAATCAGTAGTCACTGTAGAGCCAGTTATACATTTTATATTCTTCGTTGTGCCTCTGGTTCCATTGCTGTGAATGGATATGATTAAGATTTTACTTACTCTTTAGCATGTAGTGCTATAAGGGATTAAGAGGCAAAAGAGGAGAGATGAAGTATTTAAGGGCTCCGGGAGACACAGAGGGAACTTTTGGGTATCAAAAAAGCCTTTTTACAGCTCAAGTCTGCTAAACAACAGGCAGAGGAAGAAAAAAGGGATATCTGTTTAGGTATTTTTAACAGGTCTTGGATACTGCAGTGACTGAGGTATTTGCCATGCTTAACATAAAAGTGTGAAACTAGTCTAGACAAAAGACAAGAGAGTAAACTGCAGGGAATTCCTATGAATCCATGGAATGGAAGGAAATTTTTGAGTTATCTTTATGTCTCTAGAGTTGTTTGAAAAGCAGAATAATTTTGATAGTTGATGCACAGTTTTCTCTGTCCAGCACAACTGAGATCTCCAAAACAATGCCAGTTAGCAAAGAATTTTGGCACTGCTCATTGTCTTCTCCAGAGTGATTTTACTGGACATCAGATTTAGTGGGACTGAACAGAAGCGTACACATCCTTGCCAAGCAAGAGGAGATCCTCTCTCCTCAGATACTGAAATTCCACCCGAATAAGAGGGAGATTGGCATTGAAAAACCAAGAAAACAAGAAAAAACACACCGTTTCTGATCATTGTTCTTGACCTGAAGCTGGCATCAGTTGGAAGAATCAGAATATGCTCAAATTACCCCTGGCTTCTCTTTAGATGTATTTTTGTCTTGCCTGCACTGGGTTCTCAGTCTGGGATTCCTTGTTTGGAGGTGGCAGATCCCTGCAGCAGGACACCCCAATCCATCACTGTAAATGCCACCCAAAAGCACACAATTCCTCTGCCTCTTCCCCCCTCAACAACACTAAATTGCAGCTACACCCTGAAAGCAACAGCTCCCTCCTCCTCTGAGGCAGGTGGTGCTGTGTAGCCCCGAGCACACACGTGTCTGCAGCAGCAGGGATGGAGCTGGAAAGATTCCCCCACGCTGGGAGGGATCACACACACTCAGGAGACCCCTTTGCCTCTTGTTCCCGACACGGAGGATGAAGGAGATGTGAACCATTATGAGAAGGATGGGAACACTCACTGAGACACTTCAGGCTGTTTTTTAGACCAGCTTCATCATCTTTTTTTCTTCGGTGAGGAACAGTAAATATTTTAAGGGGAGACTGTGGCGCTACTTAAAAACCACTTACCTAATTAAACCTCAAGTGCAGAAACCTTTATTCACGCTGATGCTCAGCACCTCAGGCAGTACCTCAGCCAGATGGCACTTTAATAGGCACGAGCAGAGGGAGCCCTTTTTATGTTTTAACAGATGGGTGATGCAAGTTACTGGGGTTGGAGCAGAGGGCAGAATGAAAGGAAATGTAAGGAAAGAGAATCAAGAAAGAAAGACAAAGTTCAAAGGATGAATTCTTATTGAACTCTCTCATTTCTGCTCAAAACAGCTTGAGGTCTTGTTTCTTCCCTAGAAAGGACTGTTGTTTCCAACCCCTTGGACTCAGACTCACCTCTCACAAACCATTTCACAGCAGAGTTGCTGTGGGAGATGCTGTGCTGGCAGCAGAAACACCACTGCTGATCTCAGAGTCTGCTGCCCTGATAAAGAGTTCCATGAGTTTAGGAGTAGGATTCAAATCTTTATATTGTTTCTTCTGTTTCTGTTTCTTTTCTCCTGTTTCTTTGTGCCTGTCCCCTGCCACGGGGATGCCCACAGTGTCCATTGCAATCTCTACAAGTTTGGGCTGTATCACAAAATGACTAGAAAACCTCAGAAGGGAAAGTCAGGGCTGGAGAATATTGCAGAGAATATCTTAGAATCATTAAGGTTGGAAAAGAGTGCCAAGATCATCCAGTCCAACCTTTGGCTCATCAACTGGACTTCGTCAACCAGACCAGAGCACTGAGTGTCATGTCCAGTCATTTGTTGAACACCTCCAAAGGTTGGGGACTCCACCACCTCCCTGGGCAGCTCCTTCCAATGCCTGACCACCATTTCAGTGAAGAAATTCCTCCGGATGTGCAACCTGAACCTCCCCTGGCACAGCTTGAGGCCATTGCCTCTTCTCCTGTCACTTGTCACCTGGAAGAAGAGGCCAACCCCCTCCTTTTAGGTCATAAGGTCTCCCCTGGGGCTCCTTTTCTCCAGGCTGAACATCCATAGCTCCCTCAGCTGCTCCTCAAATGACTCTTTCAGTGATTTCCAATGTAGGATTTAGTGTCCATGCCCCACAACAGGGAAAGGAACAGCAGAGAGTTTTATCCCTGAATGACGTACCTGGGCAGCCTTGTCTTGGTCCTGTTTTGCTCAATAATTAAAAATAAATTATTAAGGATCAGCTGCACACAGGGGCAAGATGTTCTAAGTCCAGTGTGGGGCTCATGCAGCCAATATCACAGTTTCAGCAATGCATCTGCTTTTCTTTTCCCTTTTTTTTTTTTAGGATTCTTTCCATGGATCTTCCCGAGCTAATCCAACATTACACAAACAGAAAGGAAGAAGCCTTTCCAGTGTGAGAGAGAGAAAGCAGCTGTGGTGGTGAACCCTTTGTGAGAAAGGGGAAAGTGGGAAGAGTCGTACCATCTTTGGGAGGTGGATTGTAAAACTGCTGCAAATACACCGGCTCTGGCTCTCACACTGCAAACACTTTATGCTTAATGTAATTCAGTTTATGGCCCCAACGCACTGCCAGAGTGGTGTAAATTGGCATTAAAGTTAATGAGAATCAGGCCTAGGGAGTCCAATATTTGCTTTCTACTGTGCCTGAAATTACTTCGGTTGTTCTATAGCGATGTTTAAAAGTCAGCATGGAAATGTTATAAATAAAAGAATCCTGGGTCACATCCATCCATCTATCCATCCATCCATCCACCCAAGGGAAATGCAATGCAACATTTGATACAGAGCCTAAACCTTGATTTAACTACAAGTAGGATTAATTGGCCTTTAAACGTAGGTGTTGATACAGTACTTTCTCTCTATCCATGTCTTTCAATCATTTCAAATCAGCAACACTTTATTCAAAGGTGAAAGTTTGCATGAGCCTCATTTCACGTTTCTTCTGTGAGTGAAAAATTATACAGATACTACAATGATAAACCTAAATAGTGTAACATGAATAAGTTTCAAAATGCTGACAGAAAATATTTGCCCTTGCATGAAAGAAATGCTTGGGGAAAACGGAAATTTCCTTTACCTTCAATTGTAATAACATTTTAACGACTTGTGAGGCATCTGATTATTTGTTATGAAACTCCCTGTTTCTGCTTATGTAAGGACTTTGTTTATTGTTATGGTAGTATTTGTCTTTATCCAAAATTGGTCGGTGCCCAAAGGAAAGCATTAAAAAAGAATTCACAAATTTCTGATATTTCATCATTTCAGTTATAATTTAGCAAATATTCAGATCTCTCTGGTACTCTCAGAGCTCTGTTTTGCAGAGATATTATATTTCTATAAGGCTGGAGAGAAATACCACAGAAATCCAATAATACAAATGCACTGAGACCATTCTTTTTGGAGGAGAGAAAGTCTGTACAACTATAAAAAAGCAGCTGCAACACATGCAGATATTCTTTGCATATATAATTTCATTTTCTTACTAAAAATGATCATTTTTCTATAGACCAAAGTCAAACAAAACAAAAAAAATACTCTAAGTGTATTTACTACCAGGCAGGAGATAAACCTAAATAATTGATAAGACAAGGAGAAATGACCTCAAGTTGCACCAAGGGAGGTTCAGGTTGGATATTAAGAAAAAAATTCTTCACTCTAAGATGGTTAAATATTGGAACAGACTGTCCAGGGAAGTGATGAAGTCACCAGCCCTGCAAGTGTTTAAAAAACATGGCACTTCGTGCTATGGTTTAACTGGGCATGATGGTAAATTCAGTCAGAGGCTGGACTTCTGAGATCTTTTTCAAATTTAATGATTCTATGGTTTTATGATATAATAAAGATATTCAGATATTTCTTGGAAAAGGTGCTCAAAGTTTTGTGTTACCTGTCCTGAAATCCATCTAAGAAAGCAGAGTAATATTCAAATTATATGGTGAAGGAGATGTCCTGTTTTTCACATATACTTACATATTCTTACTTTTTGGAATTTTATAGGTATTCAAGGTTGGTGTCTGTATGGTATAAAATCTTATTAAAGGAAAATGTTGTGACATGGACTGTTAATTAAGGATTACTGAAAATATTAGAATATTTCTCACGTGAGAACCTCTGCTGAGCTCAGTGACCAAATTAAACGCTCCAGGCTTGAGGCATCTTCCAGACTGTGGAAAAAGGACACAAAGCAAATCCCAATGGAAAACCTCTAAATCCTCCTGGATGAGGACACAGTGTGTTTGTGTTTATAGAAGGAACCTGAATTTTGGGACACTTTCCTCTTCTTTTCAAAAAACATTTGGAAGGAGGAGAGAAGAGACCATTTTATTTTCTCTTTTAGCAGTGTCTTGTTTTACACAAAGTCATTCAGAGCAATTAAGCATTGAATGTTTTAATAATGGAATTAGAAACCTGAGAAAGTACAGGAAACGCATAATCTCTTTAATTCGGGTCCCAGTTCACCCAGTTCTGCTGCTGTTATTGCTTTGTGCAGCTTCATCACTGCAGACTGGATGGTCTTTGTGACCTCTGCCTTGGCACAGAGTGAGCAAGATCTTGAATTCCACTCCTTTTTGTGAGAAAAAATGAGAACCCCTTAGATTTTAATATTAAACCCAATTGATAATGGGCTGGTTTGTGTTCAGAGAAGAAAGTCACACTTTTCAAAGTGACAAAAAAAAAAAAAAAAAAGATATAACAAGAACCATAAATTACGGCTTGAAATTAAATTGTTTGGGATAACTCACTCAAATTACTTTTTGCTTGTTGAGACAGTGAACTTGTGAAAATGGGAAAAAATGTGTTACAAAACTAATATGTTTTTTTATCCCTGTTCTGGTGGCTGAGGGAACTGTGATCAGCCATAGTGGAGTAAAGGACAGGGATCTGGGGGTTGTTTTAAATCTCTTAAAAGAAGAACACAGGTTCAGCTTTTGATTTCAGCTCGGAAAAAGAGGACTTTGCTTTCCTGTGTCTGCAGCATCATTGAGTCCTTCTGGCACCACACACCAACCAGCTGCAAAGTTCATTAAAAAACAATATCCTATCATGAGTTGTTACATCAACACTCAAACTGAACCTTGTCAGTAATGGGGCTTCTTTTCTTTTTCCTCTTTTTTTTTTTTTTTTTTTTTTGTTAATGACAGCAAAACAAACCAACAAACCAACAGAGAGGAATTTAGTCAGATGAATATTTCATCACTCGGTTTACTCCTCCACTTTGAACACAAAACGTTGTTTCAGCAGGACTGCAAGGCAGGCAGCCACCTACAGAACTTCCCCAGGCAGAAATCAGAGGCACTTTTTGAAGTTAAACAGAAATAAGACAGTGACAATTTTTCCCCGTTTTGTTCCCTTAATTGCCAGACAAAGTGCAATTTTCTGTTCTGTTCCATCAACCAGCTGCCCTTGTCATCCCCCACCCCACTGCACTAATGGAATTTGACGTCCTCTTTGTTGTTCCTCTCTGCATTTGTGTGACTCACTGCTCAGAAGCAAAACGTACTAAGAATAGCAAAGGTTGCTGTAATGGCAAAGTTATGAAATTCCCTTCATCTAATTGCTTTCAGATACATATTTTTTTTTTCATTGCTAAGGCTCTCGATGTTGTCTGGATTTGCTCTGGGGCCATGGAGCCGTGTACCAGCCAGCACATCAGATCCAGCAGAAATCCTGCTGGAACTGAAGTTTTCCAGGGTGCTTTGGCACCTAAAGCACCAAGGACAGACCTGTGCAAACTTCCCAAAGCCCTGGAAGCTGCAGGATTGCTTCTGAATACTTAACATGGGTGAAAAGCTGTCCAGAAATGACAAATGGGCACAAATTACCCCAAAGCATTACAAATGAGCTGGAGGTGTGGCCCTTGCCCCTCCAGGCACTGGAGCACCACAAAAGTCCAGGAGGAGAGGAAGGAACTGTGCCTTTGATTACTGGTGTTAAAGGCAAACTACAGAGTTAAGTAGGAGAAATTAAATTCTTTCTTTAAGAATCAAGGAAGCAAATCAGCCATTCCAAGACTGCTTTGCAAATCCACAGCAGAAACAACCTCAAATTTACGTTTATTTGTGAGGCCAGTCCAAGGCTTAGAGAGCAATTTTACTTGTAAAGGTAATGACACACTGAAAAATAGAATAGAGCAGAGAGGAATGGAATGGAATGGAATGGAATAGAATAGAATAGAAAGAGGAGAGGAGAGGAGAATTCAGTGCGAAGGGACCTACAACAACCACCCAGCCCCAGTGATACATTTTGAAGTTCAGGTTGCTTTTCTTCTTTACACCAAAGCAGATGCACGAATGTCAAAACAAGGACAACAAATACTGAAGCAAGACTGAGGCACTGACTGACTCACAGGAAAAAAATTTAAAATGTAATGTATTGAATTTTCCCCGAATGATTTTGGAATGTGGGAAGAATTTGCAACAACAGGCAAATGTAAAATTAGAGGTGGCGGGTCGATCATTTAGAGCCCAAAACTGAACAAGGTCAAGAGATGGTGGTGATGGAATGAGTGGTAAGAGGAAAATACTCTCCCAAACTAGAGGGAAAGATTGGGAGGTTTATTATGCAAATCCAAGGACATGGCAATGTAGTTAAAAGCATGGAAAAATAATCATATTTTACCAAAGTCAATTTATAACTCAGAATTAATTCCAAATTATATAGGAATACAGAGTAGAAATAAATTTTATTGCACTGAAAAGCAGTCTTTAAAATGAGTGACAGCCCGTATCTGGACTGTGAAACTCCCTGCCCTGTAATGCAGTTCAGGTCTTAGCAGAGCACTTGGCTAGAGGTGTAGATAATAATGTTATCCCTCTTCATTCCAAAACATTTAAAAAAAATTTGTAAGGATATCACACCCTCACTGTTAATAATTTTAAACCCCAGTTTTGGGAATTAGCAATCACTATGGAATGGGAATTTTGTCACGGTGTGGGAGGAAGTATTTTCATCTTAGATTTAGAGCAATCTGCATTTTGTTCTGAATATCTGCATCAGAGCTCAGAGATGCTCCTCTCCTGTGTTCCCAGTCCAACCTGAGCCACGGAGGTTGTCGGGTGAATAAAAGCTGGCATGTAAATCGATAATGTTCTAGGGAGAGGGGAGAGGTGAAAATCCTGCAGTGAGATATATTTATAACAAAAGTAGACTTCCCAACAGCACCTCAGCCAGACAGGAGCCCCTCTCCACAGCATCAGAGTACTGTGGCAGCCTGATGACCCTACAGATATTGTGCCACCCTCGAGTCTTGTGGAGTTTGAATATTCTTATTTTAAAGGGATTTTTTTCTGCCATTTACCCTCTCGCCTTGCTCTCATAAGATTTGATGCAGGCCTGAGCCAGTCAGACATCACCTGAAATGCTTCTCCCCCCAGAAAGGGAGCCACAGCGTAAAGAAAAGTTACACATTCAAGTATTTCCACATTCAAAGGAAAAGGTAAAATTTTAAAACTTAGAAATTATAACCTCTGTTTCAATAGAGGCCAGAAGGAGCTTTTAACACTCCTGATCCCACAACCAATGTATGATACCAGGGGCAATGAGTTGTTAACGAGAACTTTGCTTGAGTTAGGGAAGGACATTCCCAGATTTTTATTCCAAAGGAATTTTGATGTGTTTTGGGTATCAGATGGCCAATGTAATAGACAGTTTAAGGGTCCTTACAGGCATTTTGAGCCACAAGGATTTCAAATGGCTCACCAAGAGCTGTGAAACAAGCAGATGACAGACTTGGCTTTTTATCACAGAAGTGGATAATATAAAGCTCAAAATTCTGTTGCAATAGCTGTTGAAGAGTGACCCGTGTGCTTTAGTACCATTTGTTTTGCATTTATTCTAGAATTAGACAGCACAGTGTTCCCCCCTTTTATGCTGAAGTTGCCTACATTTATTTCAAGCTTGAATTTCTGCTCCCCAAGGATTTCCCTCCCCTGTCACCCCATTTATCGTGACTGTTCAATCGCTGGTTACCTCTGAACAGCAGGAGGAATGAATTGGCTTTGTCAAAGTTTTTGGCATTTTTTTCCCCTTCTTTTTCTCTCCATTTTGCTGACTTTTTTTTTTTTTTTTCTTTCATTCTCTTCTTCCCCTCTCAAGTTCGTAATGTGGCAGAGTATCCATTGCTGGAAATAACCTCAACTTTAATGGCCTCATTGATGAGGCCATAAGGGGGCACATAACCATTTCAATGAGCTTACCCAGAATTACTGCTGCCAGAAACATCATGTGCAGCTTTACCTCCCTTTCAACGAGGGTCGTTTTTTTCTTGCTGATTACCACAGATCACTTTATATATCAGTGAACTGATGAAACTTTGCTTATTTTTTTTAATCCACAAGACTAAAATATATTCATCGGATGCTTTGCTGAGAAGTTCTAATGCACCTGTTTTTCAAATACTGGCAATGGCATCAAGAATGTTGCTTTTTTTCCTTTGTCTAAGAAATAGATTTGGCCAAGATTTGCAGGGCTATGATTTTCTATGCTGACCATAAGCATAAGGATGTCCACCTCTAAATTCATCGTGAAGTTAAAATTCTTTAGAAATGTCACACAGGCTCTAATTGCAAGGCTTAAATTAGGGTCAATCTCATGTGAGAAGTACCAGTTGCATGTCTTAGTTGGCATGAGGTGAAAAAAACCATCCAACCCAAACCCAAATAACCCCAAACACGGTATTCTGCGATCTTCTGAAAAAGTAGCTTTGTGATGCTGGAAATGGGGAACTGCCACTCAGTAAAAACACTCCCCGAGGAACACTCAGCCAGTATCTGAGATATTTGGGGGTGTTTAGCCTGGAGAAAAGGAGGCTCAGGAGGGATCTTATTGCCCTCTACAACCACCTGGAAGGAGGTGCAGCCAAGTGAGGGCTGGTCCCTTCTACCAAGTAACAAGTGACAGGATAAGAGCAAACGATCTCAAGCTGCACCAGGGGAGGTTTGGATTGAATATTAGGAAAAATTTCTTCCCAGAAAGGGTTATCAAAGCTTGGAATAGATTGCCCAGGGAAGTGATGGAACAACGAACCCTGGAAGAGTTCAAAAGCCATGTGGATGCGGCACCTGGGGACATGGTTTACAGAGTCATTGAACTCAATGATCTTGGAGGTCTTTTTCCAGCCTTAGTGATTCTGTGATTCTGTTCTATGATTCTTTGATCTTTCATTAGTTCAAGAAATATCACAAAGGTTGTTTTGAGCATTTTTGATACATGCAGAGACCTTTTTGAACAAAATAGCAGGACAGACTTTCATGCCCTTATGACTCCCTCACTAAGTGTTCAAGGCCAGGTTGGATGGGGCTCTGAGCAGGCTGGTCCATGATGGGACTGGGAACAAGCTGATCTCCAAGGTCCCCTCCAAACCAAACCATTTTATAATCCTGTGACTCTCTAGACTATGGACCTAGCAGAACCTTCAAGGGAACACTGCTGAATATCAAGTCAGCAGGAACGGGACCACACACTCTTTTCTCAGACTATCTCATCCATTACAGCTCTCACAAAAAAGAACAACCCACGCCAGGGTGAACTGTGAGAAAATAGATGTGAAAGTTAATCCATTATAACAGAGTTGGGGAGCACAGCAGTTGAGATCCTCCCACCAACAGGAGGTTCCACCAGCTAATGAGAGCCTTCAAAGATGTCTTCATATAAAGAAAAGGTTCTTTTATCTGTCCCCCACCAGGGAAGCAAGTTAGGAGGAATTTAGCCACACTTTTTCTGGAGATGCTCCATGGGAACCTCACTGCAAAGATTCAGATGAAGACAGTACCACCTTCTCAAATGCTGGAAAGTTCAATTTGGTGCAGTCGCTTTGCAACCTCTCCAGAGCAAGTCAATGGTCTCATCATCATTCCTGGGTTAAAGGAACCCATCATTGATGGTTAAAGGAACCAACAAGTCTGGCAGAGATCATCTGGAGAGATGCCAAGTGATAAATTCTGTGTGCATCTCAGAGGTTTAAGTACCTGTCTTTGAGAGGTGGCATGGAGTCCTGAGTGACCTCAGGTGAGACACTTCACCACTCAGGAGTTTCTTGAGCTTTGATAACACTTTCTTCCTCACAGATGAAATATCTGCACATATCTCTCTCTCCATATATATCTATTTATATATATACAGTTTTATCTTATATATAAATCAGAAGTTCAGGCTATGAAATGAGGAGGATGTGACTTAGTATGTGAAATAAGTCCTCTTAAAAGACACACCGAATGGTGTGGACAACTTGTGACCTCTATTTCAGCGAAGTAGTTTATCAAGAATGCATTATATTGTTGACACACTTTTCTTTTCCTCCTTACATAATAGTCTGTTAAGATCCTGCTCAGAAGACTAAGCTTCATGTTTCCACATGGAATTTTCATGGACATCTTTCTTCAGATACAACCCTAATTACACCTGCATTTAACCCTGAAATCATTGATGTCATTTAAATGACCAGAGCTAGGCACATGTAAGAGAACTTTTCTGAACCAGGAACTAGAATAGTATTTTTTATTGAAATGTACATTGAACCAGGATCTGGAGCAAAGTTTTTCTCACTACCATGGAAAATGTACTTCCTTCTTGTTTTTCACTTTTGCCTCCTTTCCATGTAGCACTTCTCCTAACCCGTTACTTCACCCTAATCTGTGTCCATGGCAAGGACATTGGGATGACTTCAGGGGCTCCCACTGTGCAGAGGGATGGATTTAGGACATCCCTTTTTTTTTCAGGCTGCGGATAACAGTCATGGGAGCTGCAGCACTGTGGGTGCAGCACAGCCAGCCCCTGGGGTGGGGTGCTGCAGAGAAAGGCATCTGGAGGCTCTTCCCTACTCCTCCTACATGCTGAGTGTAGGATCTTACCACAGATCCCCATTAAAATCAAAACTACACACCACCAAAGCACAGGACTTTTTCTAGTCACAAACTTAAAGCCAAATTAATAAAGACAAAATTAACTTTTGATTCTTCTTCCTCTGTCTTCCTTTCTCATTAAGCCTAGGACTGTCTCATTAAGCCTAGGGCTGTCTCATTAAGCCTAGACATCCTTTAGAATGCTTAAATTTATTTAGCATGGGAATTTATAATCTTAAATAATCCTGTCTTTCTGCCACTCATTGCAGCGTCCTGATGTGTTTGTCTTATTCTGAGACACTGAAGAAGAGGAAAGGGCCAAATAATCTATTCTGGTAAATGAATGCACTTTTAAATAAGTTCATTTAAATAGAATTAGAGTTAAGATGCCAACTTTTCATCCCACTGTCTGCAGACAAGAGTGAGAAGAAGAAGGACCGAAATTGTCTGGCTGGTGGCCTTCAGAGCCATGGCCTTGGTTACTTTAGATTCATGACTTTTCCTCCTCAGTTCTTCCCTGAAGGTCTCACATTAATCAACCTGAATTTTTAGTCCCTAAACATGAAATTTTACTATATTAAATTGTAGTTTTTTCTTCATCCTTTCCCTTGTATTACTTGTTGCAGAAGGATAAAATGTTCCGAGACAAAATGTTTATACCTTACTATTTGAAAGGACTACATACACAAGAAGGCAGACCTAGAGGTTAATAATGGGTTCGAAATGTGTTTTTCTTCTGAATTTGTGGATGAAGCAAAAATAAACTCAGATCTTCGAACAACAGCAAAAAAAAAGGCATTGGGGTTTTGTTAAAAATAAAATAAAATAAAAAAATAAAAGAAGCAGGAGGGTAAAACCTATGCTTAGGTATCTTCAAGATACCAGAAGGAATTGGAAAGTTAAACAGCTTCATTTCCATTTAAAATTTCAAAGTTTAGAAATGGAAGAAACTCATATTAAACTGAAGAATTTAGCTGGTCTTAAGGTCTTGTATTTGTTCTATAGTCTTCTAACAGATTTTTTTTTTCCACCTATTTGTGTGTTTAGATCTATTTGACACTGAAAATACCCAGAATATGCTTTAATGTTAGAATAAAAAATTATAAAAATAAAAGAATATTAAACAATGGTATCAGTAGGTTTTCATTTCTGAGAACAAAATTTTCTAGTGATTATGAGTACACTAAGGAATTAAATTATGAAAAAACACTTTGTTTCTTAGCTTTTATCACCACAATGTGCCTGGGGGAGAGAGATTTCTACAGGTGCTAAACCCACAATTTCGGCCATTTAAAATAAGACCTGCTGCAAACAGAATTCCCTGTTAAATCTGGAAGTTCAAAAACCTTCTATTGGACATTTTCTTGGGATCAGTCCTACAAACTGACCTGTGAATGATCCCCAGTTTTAAATTCACTGCACCACACCAGTTTTTAGCTCTAATCTCTATTGCTGATTTCTGCACTCACTGCAATAGGTGCAGGTAGATGTATTTTTGTGCCTGAGCGTAATTCTGCAGTTTGATGTGTCAGCTCCAACATTATCAGGAATCATTTCAAGCAGGATTTGCTGCAGAATTCCCCTTGACACCTCCCAGGCTTCTCCAGATGTCCTACAAACCATCTTCACTCCATAATTCAAAAAGCTGACACCTTTTCTCTACAGCATCCCACTTCAAACGTCCCTGTCCTATTTTCATAACTCAGACTTCCCTTCCCCAGGGAATTAACTGGACTTTTGCCATTTATTTCCAAGGTCACAAGACCTGACCTGGAGCCCAAGTAGACCTCACTCTGTGTGACATCTGATCCATGCTCTAGCACTGGGACAAGCAATGGTGGGACATGCTGGGTTTAATTTCCAGACATTCGTGGGGCTTTCCTGTTTTTTGGTTTTGGGGTCGGGTCCTTTTTTTTTACCCCTTCTTTACATACAAAATAAACTGGGATAGCAATAGTAATGAAAGCATCTTTGAACTGCTTTGTGAATATCACTGGACAGAGGCGAGAGGCTCATCTTGTTCCCATGGATATTCCAAGCTCTAGTTGTTTCCAAGCAAAATGCAGATCAGCTGATGGCAACTACGATGTTGGCATTAGGAGTTTGGGGGATGATTTGCAAAGGTACAAACCCACAGTCTCCTTCTCACTGGAAACCAGTTAGTTACGACATTTTATGCTTGATTTGGATCTTTAAAGTTCTCTTCTTTCTCCAGTAAAATCATTCTTTTCCTGCTGACTCACTCTGTGCAGTTCCCTTATATAAATGAGCCCTAAAACTCAGAAGAGATCCACGTGGGTACACGAGCCCACGTTTGTGCATCTGCCAGAACAACTGGGACTCCAGATGTTATCTGGAGACCACCAGCATACGTCAAACAGCATCCAGGCAAACACATCAACTGCAGATCGAGGTGGAAAAAAAAAGACACTGTGATCCCTCCTGAATCCCAGAGCCTCCTGGGCTCCAACACCCTCCCAGATTCCCATTCCCTCTGCTCCTCCCTGAGGTATTTCTGGGTTTAAGCAGCTTTGCAGGTTGCACTGCAGTAATAACCGATGATGGAGAAGCTACAGAGTTGTGTGAAGAGAGCACTTGCAAAAAACCATAATCCCAGAGAAATAAAAGAGTTCCCCCATGCTGCTGAGCAACCTCAGGAAGTTATGATTTTGGGAAGGGTTTTTTTTCCTTCCTCTGCATAAAGAAGATGCACAGCGTGCTCTCCTGTGTTGGGCATTCATTGGTTTGCACTCTTCCCCCAATTCCTAAAGAATGTTCTTCAAGTGAAAAAGATACTGCTTGAGTTGGGTGCTGGCATTTTTCCCAGCAAGGAGCTGAGCACCGGCAGTTTTCCTGAACTAAGAGGGACCATTTCCATCCTGTCCCTTTCTGTTTCCCTTGAGGAATGATGGAAGAAAAAAACCAAAAAAAAAGGAAAAAAAAGGTGCAGCAATAAAAGGAATCGGAAAACCAACTAATCCTGCAGTTAATTCTGCTTCAGAGTCCTGCTATTTCTCTCAAACAAATGCTGCAGTGTCCAGGCCACTCTCCCTTTCCTGGATGTGTCTGCAGGACACACCTGGATGGTGGAGACCAGGTGGTGACTCTGGAGAGCAGCTGTGCCCAGGCCTGGATGTGGGTAAGCAGCTTCACTCTCCAAAGGTTTTGCATGGGAATCTTTCCATATCTGTGATCAGCATTCCTTTATATTCTGTTTCATGTGGCTCTAACTTCCAGAGGCAGAGCAATTAGTCTGGCAGCAGCTCCTGTGGCAGTGCACACTGTGAATTTACAGACCAGCTTAATGATGTTTTCTGGTTTGTTCTCAAACAATTTTCAAATAATTCCTATCATTACATTTGCCCTTTTGGCTGCCACTGAGCACTGAGCTGGCATTTACAGGTGATGACTTTACAATCCCCTTCCTAAGCAGGAATAACTAATTCAAATTGTCACAATATTATTCCACATGGTTTCCATATTTTTTTTTTTCCAATGCATCTGGATTTGTTTTTGTCATCGGAGAATTTTATTCTTTCCTGAAGTCACTGAGGTCATTTGAAGACTGTTAAATTCCAAATAATCTGAATAATTCTCTGTCAGCAGTAATTTTACCTTGCTCCCTGCAAGAGTATCACACACAGCCCAGCTAAGGCTCATAATTCCCTTCATCATAAAAATTAAACACCTTGTTTCTGATATTTTTTTTTTTTTGGCTGATCTTCTCCTCATTATTAGTTATCAACCTTCACTCTTACATTGCGACAACTTCTTTAAACTGTGGGTGTGAAAGCATTTCTTTGCAGGACACAATTAAATCAAAATAACTCTTGTTCTTGGCTGTGCATTTTGGGCTCTGATTCTCTGGGTCTGACCCTCTGCTCAGTCCATTAAAATCCCTTTTTTTCCTGTGCTTTACTTATCCAGCACTGCAGAGCATCCCTTTGAGACATTATCCTGTTGGATTGTCACTTGAGGTTTGTAACACTGAAATTACACCAGCCAGGCTGAGAAAGACCCACAAAAGGAGAACAGAGAGAGACAGAATAAGAGCAAAGCAGAGGGTATGACAAAACCCCAGATAACAAATAGCATATGGAATTGCAAAGTCGGGCTGATGTAAAACCAGATAAACAGGCAGGGATGTGTTTTCAGTAAAGCTCCAGGGGTCTGATCTCCAGTCCTGCAGTGCTCCCTGCTTACCCTGCACACACAGCCATCTGAAAAACACATTGTTTTGCTCATCCAAATCTCGCCTTAAAACATCTGACGGGTTTTATAACATCAGGCTGAGTTCATTTGTCTGCTGTGCAGGAGCCCCTTCTGAAGTCCAACAAACTGAGTTATGGGCACTGACTGGGTCAGTCAGATATTCCTGTTGCCTCTGTGCTCTCAGGGGTGGAATAACAAGAGTTTCATTAGTGGTAATCAATGTAGGACTCATCTTTTAAAAGAGAAGTCACTGAGAATTAAGACCTGCACTGCTTCGTTCCCAGCAATAAGTGCTTTCACTTCCAAAAAGTCTTAATTCCAGTTTAAATGAGTACAGGGCTGTTATTTACTAGGGAAGAAGAGGCAAGAAAACATATGTTGTTTTCTTCCTGATTATTCCAAATTCGCGTGGTTTGTGTGCCTGGCTAAAAAGACATCGATACGTCTTGATGTTTCCCAGCATATGAAATTTTCTCTGAGTTAAAATAATCATCATTTTCAGAGGCAACCACCAACTTCAGAGGAACTGGGCTCAGTCTTTCTTGAAGAGCCTTTTAGTTCTTGATGTGGCAGGAGCAAGTTATTTGTGAAAGGCACATATAAGTAAAAATAAAAACTTGAATAGGACTTCTGACCTCTATTTGGCAACAAACACGTGATATCTGCACCCCCAGCTCTTTGCTATTTTAATACATTTATTAGACCTGTTGGATTATTGTGGAAATGGAAAAGTACACGACCAATTTCCCAAATTTGTTGTGTTTGCAGTTGTGGGCAGTTATTATTTGAAAACCATATGAATTTGACCCGGGGATCAACAACACTCAGTCACGGCTGGAATAAAAGTAATTTACATGAAATGATTTGGAATTCTGGTGCTGAGGAATATAATGCCTCAGAAGGAATATTTGGTATAGGTCTGAATCAATAACTAGAAAATATTGTTGCATGTCACTGGAATCACAGAGTCATGGAACAGTCCAGGCTGGAAGGAACCCCAAAGGATCATCTAATTCAAAGTTTCCTGGGAAACGGAGCCTCGATGAGACCATTTAACACCATTTCCACGGGCAGACTGAAAACTTCCAGTGATGGAGTCTCTCCCACATCCCGGGGGAGGTTGTTCCAGTGATTGATTGTTCTCATTGTAAATAATTTGTTTCTTCTATCAATCTGAAATCTTGCCTGGTGCAACTTGTACCCATTGCCTCTTGTCTTCTCCATGCGTCTCCTGGTGAAGAGAGAGCCTCTGTCCTCTTTGAAGTAGCCTTTAAATACTGGAATACTTTAAAGAGCCTTTCCTTCTCCAGGGAGAGAAGCTCTAACTCCTCCAGTCTTTCCTTATTATTTTCCTTATTATTATTTTTGCCACTTTTATGAGGGCTATAATAAAAACAAGGCTATATATGACACTGAGCTGCTTCTATTGGCAGCCCTGTAAATCTCCCACCGCTGTTGCAGAGTTATAAATCCGGTCTGTCTTGCTCTTTTTTATCTAGATTTCCGTCCTGATCCCGAAAAGCAGCCCTTAATTCCCCTCCACGATTCCACACACCACGTGGGTCACTTCCTCACCCTGTGGGGCCACTTTGCAGGGAAACTCTCCTTCCAAACATCTCCAGCCCCCACCACTAAGTGAGATGAATGTGAAACTGAGAGCACTTTGGGGAGGGTTTGTTCAGCTTGTACGCTCTGCAACCCCCATTCCTTTTGCATGGAATGTTAAAATTATGCTAATTAAAGCCGAAAAATTGCTTCTGCTGCAATTGAGTGTTTGCAGGATCCTTTCCTTCCTTTTTTTTTTTTTTTTTTTAATTGGAGTCGGAAAGTAAGTTTTGCTAAAGGAAAAGGTGGAATTCTTGCTGAAAGGGCCCCAGCAAGGGTAGTGTTGGTGTTCCTTTGATTCCTTAGCGAACAAACCAACCTGAATATCATTACATCATCCTACTCTTAGCCAAATTGGAATCAATATCACTTAGGACAACATTTCATTAGAATTTTATGCTCCTAATTATAATCCACACTGCAGCCATTGCAGTGCCTGTTCTCTGCCTGTCGATTCAAGTGCCCTTGCCAAGGTAACCTGTAAACTGCATTATATAGGATTTATTACATCATTTCCTTTGTGGATATAAGGTGATTATCACCTTCATTACTAGTCATAGATGTATGCACTATTGTATTTTAAGTGTATTAGTGCCTTCCACGTGGCACATGGTAATTTACAATTACAATCGTTTCCCCTTAATCGTTATACTACAGTCTATTAGCAAATTGCATTTCCTTAGGCCTAGAAATGTTTTGGGTTTTTTTTTTAAATCATCTTTGAAACACAAGGGTTTTGGTTTTTTTAATGGTTGATTGCTGTTTCGCTTTTACACCACCCCCTAAATTTTTTTTCTTATCCTCCTGTTACCCTTGAAATCAGTATGCTGAAGGTACTAACCCAGCAATCCCCACCTTCTTATTCTAGAAAACACAAAAAATACCAGGACTTAGGATGACACTGAAAAGTACCAAAAATTAAATTAAATTGCCCCCTCTCTTACTCTTTCAAATGAAATTTTTTGATTCTGTGGAGAAAGCACCTCAACTGCAAAGCATCTGCAAAGTAATTTCTAAAGCAGACCTAGATGGGGAAGAAGTTGGTACTTCATGCCCTGAGGTATTTTTTTCAGGGTTTTAAAACCCAAGGCCATCAATTAATCATCACTGTCACACTCTATCTAGAATGCCACTATGCTTATTGCTAAAAAGCAACTCCCCTTCCCAGTGGAATAAAGGATAATATTTTATTATCTGCGATAACATATTTCTTCTCCTCTAACTTCATCTTTAGTCTTCTTCCCATATAAGAAGGTGTCTCAGATATTTTCTATGCTTTTCTATGCACATACATCGCTCACTCGTCAATTTATCAGACCAGATTTGAAGTATCTGCAGCTTTTCTCTCACTCAGGGGATTGGATCATATCACAGCAGCTAAAAGAAAATTTTTTTAAAGTTCTAAATGGGAAAAAAAATAAAATATAATGATCTGTCCTGGGAAAATGTGCTGGTATCTCTTAATGACCAACAGAATTCAAGCTGCAACACGTTTTCTCTGAGAATATTCAGTTCTTACTGATTCAGAAGGAAGGAGATTATATTTGGAATCAAACCCAACAATCTTCCATCCATTCTTCTCAAGGCTTTCTGGCCAACAGCAGCAAGGAATGAAAACCCAAGATCTAACCTGAGACAGCACTGAATAAATCCATGGTGTAAACCCAGGTGCAAGCCCAGTTGCATCCTTGAGCCTGAGAAACCATCCTCTGGAGCCTCCTACATGGCAATGGACAGATCTTCACTTGTGAGAATGGTTTGGACAGTGGCAGTGAGAAAGGTTTGGAAAGTGAAAGCAAGGCTGAACCAACTGTGAAAGTTGTATTGAGAGCTGTGTTTCCCCGTGAGAAAGGTTCTGGATGAGTGAAGTTGAACAAATGAACCCTGAAGAGATATTCTGGCTCACTTATCTCCCTGCTGCAGTCTACACTTAGCCATAGAGTGGACTTTTTAATCTCTGTTTCACCAGCATTAGTGTCAGGGAATGATGGGATGCTCAGTCAGGACTGCAAGGTAAACTCTGCCTTTGACATTTAGAGATTTAATCCTTCCTGATCCGTGTGTCTCTCACTGTCCACTACAAACTGGTTTAAACCTTTTCTAGTGTCATTCAGCATTTTTGAAGCAGGACTGAAAAGCAGCCAAAAAAAAAAAAAAACAAACCCAAGAAACAAAACAAACCTAAAACCAACAACCACATGTTTGAACACAGAGCCCAATTCCTGGACTCTCTAATGATCTGTATCAAGCACATGAATGGCAAAGGAAGAGAAATTATATACAAGAGAACTTGTATTTGGGGCAATGCATTGATTTATTCACAGTTATAAAAATTGAATCTTCAAATCCTTCTCAGCTGGATCATCCCTCATAAAGGACTCCATCTTCCTGACGGTTATTTAGAGTGGTTCTATCCACTCTCAGGTTCTCTTTTGCAAAAAGAAATGGTACGAGCCCTTTGTGGATGTTGTCACATTTCTTTGCACAAAAGAACGTGGAAGTGCTGCAAGAGAAGACACAGTAAATTGGGAAAACCATTGGAAGTGACCTACATTATCTCTAAATTGGATCGAGTCTCCCAACCCAGGAATGACATAGCACTGTTCATGGCCAAGCTGAGCTTTCTCTAGAGCTCACCAGCAGAGTAGAACCTCATTAGCTTCCTTTTGTAAGGCACGGTCCTCACCTTGTCACAACAACCCCAATCAGCCCTCCAGGCTTGGGGCAGAGTGGCTGGAAAACGGCCCATAGGAAAAGGACCACGGGGTGCTGGTTGACAGCGGCTGAACCTGAGCCAGTGTGTGCCAAGGTGGGCAAAAAGGCCAATGGCAAACTGGGCTGTACCAGCAATAATGTGGCCAGCAGGACCAGGGCAGTGACTGTCCCTCTCTGCTGGGCACTGGTGAGGCCACATCTCAAATCCTTTGTCCAGCTCTGGGTTCCTCATGATGAGAAAGACATTGAGGGGCTGGAGCGTGTCCAGAGAAGGGCAACAGAGCTGGGGAAGGGTCTGGAGCACAAATGTGGGGAGTTGGGGAGGCTCAGCCCGGAGAAAAGGAGGCTCAAGGGAGAGTTTCTTACTCTCTACAACTCTCTGAAAGGACGTTGTTGCAGGGCAGAGGTCAGTCTCTTCTCCTGCCATAAGACAAGGGGAAATGGCATCAAGTCGTGCCAGGGGATATTTTGGTTGGCTATTAGGAAAAATTACTTCACTATAAGGGTGTTCAGGCGTTGGAACAGATGCCCAGGGAAGTAGCAGAGTCACCATCCCTGGAAGTGTTCGAAAAAATGTAGATGTGGAACTCCATGAAATGGTTTAGTGGGCATGGGGGTGTTTGGTTGAAGATTGGACTTAATGAACTTGAATGTCCTTTACAGCCTTAATGATTCTGTGATTCACAAAGCAATAATACGCTTCTACCTCTGCTCCACCCTCCCAGCTTGAGTTTATATTCCTTAATCATAGGGATGTGCTGAATTCCAGCAGGAAATCCTGTCGTTGCCTGCGCAATGTCACAACTGTTTGTGCATCTCCACTGGAAATGGATGAGTTGATAAACCCCCCCTGACCACCCCACACCAGACCCTCACAGCTCCCCTCTGACCAGCCACGGCACTGGGAAATGGAAGAAGAATTGGTATCATTTCTCTGAGTGTCTTTGCATTTCACTGGTAAAAATAAGCTTCGTTTCTCTAAAGTGCCACTGTAAAGAAAGGGAGACGGATTCTACTCTGCCTCCTATATAATGCACTATATATTTTGCCTGAGTGTCTCTGACAGGAGGTACTATTAGTAATGATAGGTGATTCAGAAAGAATAGGTGGATTGTCATATCCCAGCCATGATCTGGTCCGTATCGAATAACAAAACTTTCAACTGACATACAGAAATGTCAGTTCATTTTGTAGGAGTGATTTTCCTTTCTCTTTCCACTGGAGATGTGCTATCTTTGGATTTCACTGCAATGAGATGTTAGACTCATCACAGTGCTGAAGAAACAACCATTCTTGTGAGTGGAAATGGCAAACAAACCTGCTAAATGACCATTAATCTTGAAGTTCTGATAAAAATTTAATCGGGAGGAATATTTTAAAACACTTTAAGCTAAAAGAGCAGAGATTTAGATGGGATCTTAGGAAAAAATTCTTTACTGTGAGAGTGGTGAGACTCTGGCACAGGTTGCCCAGGGAAGCTGTGGCTGCCCCATCTCTGGCAATGTCCAAGGCCAGATTGGATGGGACTTGGAGGAACCTGATCTAGTGGAAGGTGTCCTTGCCCGTGGCAGGGGGTTGGAATGAGATGATCTTTGTGGTCCCTTCCAACCCAAACCATTCCATGATTCTCTGATTCCCTGATTTTTATTTTTTCAATTCTAAAGAATCTCCTTTAACACTTAAATAGTAAAGTGGGATGCGGAGAGAGTAGAAACCTGTTGCCTCTCTCTGCTCCAGTACAATCCTATGCAGTCATGTGAACTGGGAGAGATTCATATTTATTTTATAAAGGCAGGGGAGATAAAGAGCACTATAGAATGTATATATTGCACAGCAGCTACTACTTTAGACTATGGAGACAACCACCATGAGAACAAATAGTTGTTCAAGATCCAAGAAGTAAGAGAGAACATATTAACAAAGCACAAATCCATTTCCTCACATTCCAAGAAACAACATTAAGATCTTGCTAAATCTGAAGTCAGCAAGAAATTGCTGTTCTTTTCTACAGTAATCTTGGAGGTATTGATGAAACTGCTAATAAATAAGGACTGCTGAGATTTCCTGGTCAAACAGAAAGAAAAAAATCTAGACTCTTGGTGCAAATGTAATAAAAAATTGATGAATGTTCCAAGACCAAAATCCATAGTTTTTTCCACAGGAGAAGGCAGGCCTGTGCTGAGTGCTCTGACAGAATATCAAGGATCAAAAGAAAAGACCACAAAATGTATGTGGGCAAATGTTAAATGCAAATCTATGTAGGACAAAGGAATTATCTCTTAACAGAAACTGTTCAACCCTCTTTGCTTTGATCCTATAAAACTGAACTAAACAGACAGTAAAAACAACTTTATAGTTCAAAGTGTAATGGAACAGATGTTCTTCTTTTCACCTCTGATGTCTTTGCAGAACAGGGCTGTGTAAAGATAACTTAAAAGTAATGAAACATCTAGTACAGTAAAAATATCTTCACTGGAAATGTGTTTTTAAGAATAACACAGTACATATAGTAGGATTATAAGGGTATTTAAGTTTATATAGTTTTTCTTGTTTCTTAATGAAAAAGGGAACATTTCAGAAATACAAAAAAGACTGTTCTCCTCCCTTATAAACCCAAATTTTGTCCCTTTAGAGTTTTATTTTTGACTCCAAAATAGGGTGTTGTGTTTTTTTTTATAAACCTGTGTAAGAGATTAATTTCTTAGACTACTAACAATCAATGGCCAAATTTAAAAGCATTCCTGACTGAACAGATATATCCTTGAGGAGTGTGTCCTCCCAATGTTTGTGCTGGTGTGATTCCCTCACTCACAAACTCCTGATTACTCAACCTACACAAAATATCCCCAAACCAAAACTTCCTAAAAAGGAACAAAATCTGAAATAATTAGAATTGGTGGAAGTTGAACCGTTATCTGCAGGAGATGGCTGACTCCTAAGGAATTACTGGAGAGGAAAAGGCGATTACAGCAAATTGGAGCTCTTTGAGCCAACACATGTTGCTGGGCAAAAGGAACGAGGCAGAATCATTTTTGTGCATTCATGAATTTATTTAGATTACGAGGACTGAAGGGCATTGAAAATGCTGTCCTGGTTTCCTGTTGGCAGGCAGAACCATCCCAACACAATTAACTCCCAAATCCATTTAATAAATCCACAAATCACGCTGAGGAGCAACAGTAAGTTCTCCCAGATATCCATGGAGCCAAATGTGAAGCACAAAAGCCAAACGCAGCCACGGGAATCTGGTAAAGGAAGTTCATGTCACTCACTACTTACTTGCTAATGAAATTTGTGAGAAGCTGCAAACTTGGCCACACTGCTGTTTGAGGATGTTTGGCTTTCCTAGGCAACAATGTTTTCTCTGTTTAATTATTGGTGATTAGAATCAGAGAGCCATGGAATGGTTGAGTTTGAAAGGGTTAATGTCCAGAGGGAGCCTCTTGTGCTGCAGTTCGTGCCCATTGCATCTGGTCCTGTCACTGGGAACCAATGGGAACAGTCTGGCTCCAACTTTGCACCCTCCCTTCAGGTTTTTATAGACATTAATAAGATTCCCCTTCAGCCTTTTCTTGCCAGGCTGAAATGCCCCAGTTCTCGCAGCCTTTCCTCACAGGAGAGATGCTCCAGTCCCTTCATCACTTTTGTGGTCCCTTGCTGGGTTCTCCTATATGTCCATGTCTCTCTTATACTGAGAAGCCCAGAACTGGACCTGTGTGGACGTGGCCTTGAAAGTGTGGAGTGGAGGGTAAAGATCAGCACCCTCACCTCTGGCAATACACCTGATGTAGCTGAGGACACCATTCCCTGCTTTTGCAGCAAGGTCCTGTTGCTGGCTGATGTCCACTTTGTTGGCCATTTCCACCAGGCCCATTTCCACCACGTTACTTTCTAGAAACCTTTTCTCATTTCATAAATGGAAGGACTGAATTTTCCTGAATGGGCCCACGTTTCTCTTAAGGTCATCCAGCCTTTGGTTAAAAAGTTGGAAAGCTTCAACACTTGATCTCCAGATTGGAATAGGCCAGTAAGGCAGCCAAAATGCACAGCCACGTGAGGACATCAAGCTGCGTGGAATTACACCAGGGTGGAAGACAATTGAGTGACTGTCAACAGGACGGTTGGTTTATGGATCGTTCCCAATCACAGAATTGTATCACAGAATCACAGAATGCTTTGGGTTGGAAGAGACCTTAAAAATCATCCTGTTCCAACTCCACTGCCATGGGCAGGGACATCTTCCACTATCCCAGGTTTATGGAGCCCCATCCATCTTGGCCTTGGACACTTCCAGGGATTGGGCAGCCACTTCCCTGGGTAACCTGTGCCAGGGTCTCACCACTTTCTGAGTAAAGAATTTCCTCCCAACATCCCATCTAAACCTGCTCTCTCGCAGTTTAAATCAGTTGTCCCTTGTCCTGTTACTTCAGACCATCGCAAAAAAATCCCTCTCCATCTTTCTTCTGGCTCCCTTCAGGTACTTGAAGGCCACAATAAGGTCAGCCCAAAGTCTTCTCTTCTTCATTCCATAAAGTCAACATATATTCATGACTAGTGAATCTCCAGCAGTGGATGTATAGTTTTGATTTACCAGTTTAGGAAAATACAGCTGACTAAGATGACCAAATGTTCTTGCACCCATAGTGGGGAATAACACTGAATTTGAGATTATTCTTACAAGGACCCCATTCATACAATATAAGCTTCGATAAATTTTAAACTCTCACTTTGTGGCCACAGGTTTCACACAGGTTTCAGTGTCCATGAACTCTCACCACAAACCACATCAAACTGTTAAAAACTGTCTTTTTCACTGAGGTAGTGCAGTTTATACTCAAAATTACATTGCTTCCAGTTGTGAGTACTGGCTGCATTAGGACACAGGAGCCAGCAAGTCTGGCTGCTGGGTAAGGCACTCAGTCATTCGATGAAGACTATTAAACTATTTAGCCATTACTGATAATATAATTTACCTTGCTAATATGGTCATTATTATCAGTATTAATGTTGCTCCGAGAAGGGTGAACAATGGAAAATGCATTTACTAACCTGGACTTCACCTGAAAACACAATAGTTTCCTCCAATGGCCCCGGCAACCACAGGTAGTGCAGTGGAGCAGAGATGCCTTTTACAATTTATAGCACCATTCCTAGCACAGTTTTGGCCTGGGACAGCCAGCACTGCCTAGGAGACCTTAAACTATGGCTGGGTGGCAGCAAGAACCAAGGACAACGGACCATTCCCCACATGGATATGGAAATTCCACGCCAGTTGAGCCTTGACATTGTTTGCTAGAATAGATGCCGTGGGAGAGCTTTGCTCTTCCCAAACCACGAGACCATGTGCAAGAAATAAACAGATCTATTTTTATTATCTCTTTATATTATTGACTTCACTGCCACATGAAGGATTCTGGTGATGGCAGACACGGGTCTGTGATGTGCCTCGGGAGGGCTTGGGAAAATTACCAACACTGCTGTCCTTTGTTTTACCTTTTTCTTCCTCTTAAACCAAGTGCAGATGGTTTTTGCACGCTGGGGCTGCTGAGAAGGACTCAGCTGAATTCCCCCGAGCTGGTGCAGGGCACTCCTTTGCAAGCTGGCTCGTCACAGCAATCCCATAGTGGATGTCCCCTCAAGAGCTCCAGGGCTACTTCAAAGGAAACAGATTGAGATGGGGGAAGGAGGATGGGGAGGAATTTGCATTTTAAATATGACACTTCCATGAATGAATAATAAGGGATTTGTAAGGCTGGCCACCAAGAATTAAAAGAATAAACCCCTCTTCGTTGGTGTCACAGTTAATTCTTCAGGCCTGTTTTCCAGTGATATTAACACAGAGTTTCTTCCTGCAGAGGTTTTGTGCATCCAAAAGGATTAAAGTGCCCATCAGTCAAATAACAAGCTAATTCAGGGAGGGTGGAGCCAAGAGCTTAATCTCATGACACTTGAAAGCTGTCCAGGTGGGCAGCTGGACTTCCATGTGAGGATGTGAGGTCTTCAGTCGTTCTTAGGAATGGTCTGCACAGCTTAATAATGTGAAAATTATTGAAGGCTTGAGGATTTGGTTCATTGTGGTTTTTTCTTTGGTTGGTTGGTTTCTCTGGGGGGTTTTTTGGTAACTTTTTTTATGTATATGTTTTTTGGGTTTGGGTTTTTTGTTTGTTTGGGGTTTTATTGTTTGGTTGGTTGGGGTTTTTTTGCTTTTCCACATTTCCAACACTAAATGCGTAGCAGGCTAGGATACACAGAGAGTAACTCAGCAGCTCCTCCTCTGTGCTTGGGCCCTAAAATGCTGTGAGAGAAATTGGAGAAGAGAGTGGCACATTCACTAGGGCATTGAGTGTCCTTCTTAATCCAGATATTACACTTGAAAGCATCTCAGTCATCTACAGAAGACAGAACCCTTTGCCATATCTTATTTATAGCCCCCCAAAAACTGGCCTTTCAGCAAGAAACTATCCTATGCCACTGCACATGCTGAGAAGCCTCAGTGATAAGCACAGCACAGGAACACCATTAGAAATAAATAAGACCCCAAATAAATAAATATTTAAATCTCTGAGCCTCAAACAACTCCCCCCCTCAGTGACCAAACTGCATCCTAAAACTATGATCAATCTGAAAGACAAGAGATTCCTTCTCTCCCGTCATCATGGTAACAATAAATCACATTAAATCACAACCAACCAAGTGCAACTGGGTGCAGGAAATTCAACAGAGAGTAAAAGAATAAAACAGGAGGAGATGTGGTCCTGTCTTTGGCTCTATTGTAGACTTGGAGTGTGATACTGGGAAAATCGTATAACACTGTCCTGCTGTTTCTTCAGTCACTAAAGCACAGTTAACATCATGTGTTTCAAAAGCATTTGATATCTCCAGTTGAGAAATTGTGCTGCAGAGGCAGACAGAATGTTTCTCCTATTGATTATTATTATTATTATAGGACAAACCTGGAGGTGTTTCTTCACCTGAAATTTCCAGTATCACTTAGAAAGGAAAATAGAAAGCTATTTCTGGAATCATACAAGGCATAACATATAGTAGAACTAGAATGTCACATGAATATCAGAATTATTTTGAAATTCAGATGATTAAAAAAATAATTAATTATTGGAACACAATACACTTTGCTTCCAGTAGCTGAAAACAAGTAGTATGTGATACCATTTGAGCTGCATTTTCAAGGTAAATTTCAAAGGAAGATGTCTGAAGCATAAATAAGAATTTATTTTTAGACACCTTATTCTAATATTTGCCTTAGTTTTATCTGTCAAATACAAGAGAGAAAATAAAAACACTTTTCTGCAGAAGTATCATGAATTTCTTGCGCAGTCCTGCCCATTATATTTGTGGCTGGGAATCACAATACAGTGGAAAAGGCAGCAGTCCCAGTTTCAAGCACAGACTCCCTCAATATGGAGCTGGATACTGTAAAAATATTTAAGCACTCAGTAAAGATGGAGTCAGTTTGGCTGGTACTGGAACATCATTCCTACTCTCTGGTGTTTTAACAAAGCCAGAAAGGAAAGAACACAAAGCACTGGAACAGCTGGAATAAAGCAGACCACAAATCCGAATTTCACACTGGCATTTTACAAGTATTTAAGGGCTACTTTGAAGTAATTCCTAATTTTTGTTTACCTGCTGTCCTGGCTATAGGGCTGAGGAAAATGACCACAGTTTGCAAATACCAATAAACTAGGTAGTCTTTTTCTGATATTTAATATGTCTCCCTGCTTATACTCATGACCAGTTTGTCCTACTCTTGATTTTGTCCTCAATTTTAGCAGTGGGCTCTTCCAAAACACATGGGATGAAGCTTTATGCACTTCACCATCCTCACTGTCAAGTAGCAGCAAACACCAAAACTTGAGTTAAACTCCATGGTGGACCTTTTTCAAAACCTTTCAATGCTCTAATTGGCTTCTTTAAATGCTTCTTGTGTTTTTTTCTCCTCCATTTTATTCACATTCCCTAAATAGCTCCCATCAAAAAGCAGGGTTATGGACTGACTGGGTTTCTGTCTCCTCTCCCTCTCCTCTCCCTGCACTTTTTGACTGCCTAAAAAGGTGTTCAGAGAGCTTGCTTAGACTGAAAACCAAATTTTCAGACAGGTAAGTTAAAGATAATAAATATGACTTTCTTCATTTGCCTTCATTCCGCCTCTTCTTTGGGAATCCTTGCAGCTGGCCCACCCAGGGATCTTGGGTTTTTTGCATGAAATGAGATATAAGAAAGATAATCTGTCCATGTGAAACTTCAACACTTCCCTCACTCTGGGATTTATCACAGCCAATATTTATCCTAAACACAACAGTGAAATTATTAGCAGAGGTTGGGGTGGGTTGGGATACATTTACACCTGAAATTCCATAGATGGTGAAAAATGCAGTGGAATGGAAAATAATGGAATGTTACTAAACCAAAACAAAATTATCAACACGAAGAAAAATGACCTGCTGAAACCCAATACAATCAATTCCACAGCAGCCCCAATAGATGGGACCAGTGTGCTTTAAACACACACAGCCGAGTTCCTGCTGTCTCCCCAGAAATGAGCAGATCAAATTAATCCCCAAAGCACTTCTGCTGAAATCTTCAGATTTATGCCACAGATATTTTCCCTTCATTTATCTAAACATGTACTTTGAAGAGAGTGTGGTGCAAATAAAATCTCTTTGAGCTCGAATGGTGAGAGCTTGGGAGCAACTGACACAATTGGGCTTCTCTAATAGCCTCCAGCAAGTGACTTAATCTCTTTATATCTCAGTTCTGCTGCCTTTAAAACAAGGATATTGATAATTCTGCACCCCAGAGGGGTGCTCCGAGTGGGAAGTTAAGACCTGCTGGATGAAAGGCGTGCAGGGCTTTTATTTACATCTGTATTAAAACATGATCAGCTCAGCACACTGGTTTACAGTCCATTATGAAAGGAATGTGAGGCAACAACAGTGTTTAGCACTAAATTCTTCACTCTCTGCTCATTCTAACAGGAATAGTACCTGGATTCACCGGGAACTCTGGGACAAGTTCAAGAACTGACTACCCTCCATTAATATCCTTTTATAAATCCATTTTTAATCTATTCTTTCACACTTGGCTACATGCAATTCTGCTGCCTTTCGTTTGAGAATCAAACCCTTGGCATAAGTCTTTGTAGAACCTGATAGTGCATTTCTCATTATGTCCATTGTAATTTCAATTATTTCCCTTTGTCTAAGACCTCCATTACGCTTTGATGCCTGTGGACATTTTAAGTAACTACTTTTTTTATTAGCTGACTCAACACATGACAGATTATTCTGGTCAGTTCTTCTCCTGAGGTCTTTTCATCAGCCTAAGTCCTTACATGGCCTCTCTTAGTGTTACCACAGTGTCTGCAGGCGTGGAACCACTTAGTGAATTTGACACAAAAACACACCTTTGAGTCACAGATTTACATTCTTTTTTCAGAAGGAAAATTGACCCAAATGACCTAAATAACATATAGTTGAAATAATTGGTCCAAACACCATTGTCCAAATCTGGGGAAGGGAAAGTAACACAAAAACGGGTTGGAGGTTTCCCCACAGAAATAGACATAACAATATCAAGAACTAAGTTGGGATTGTCCCTTCTCCATCCAGTTCCTTATTAGTCACCAAATCAGCCTTCCAGTACAAAGACAGAAAATAAAACATAGTTTTTGTGCATTCTGGAACACAGTAGTTTAATTGTTTCTTGGTCTTTCCTTCTACAGAATGAGAAAGGCTGAAGTCTCAGAGTTGGAGTTATTTTATTTCGAGAATATTTTCACCTTTGTCAATGTCTGTGTCATCAATAACGTCAGAGCAGTCAAATATGTTAAATCTGTGTTACCTGAAGGCTTCCCTGTGATGGAACTGGCATTCTCAGGCAGAACTCTGCACTTTCTTTTTACCCAAAGGTCTTTTAAGGGGTCAATGCCTCAAGCCTACTCTGTTCCATTCCGTTCCATTCCATTCCATTCCATTCCATTCCATTCCATTCCATTCCATTCCATTCCATCCCATCCCATTCCATGCTATCCTCTATCCTATTCACAACTATTTGCTGTCTTTCTGTGGATGACTCAAAAAGAGAAGTTTTGGGCACAGTCTACCCCGGCTGTGCCAAAAGGCTTCCCAACTCAAACTAAAAAATCTCTACCCCTTTTGCAGCAACTTCTGTGACACAGCTCAAGCTCCAGTCCTCCTCAGCAGAGTGTAATAATGTGGGTACTTCCAGGGACAAAAAACACAGCAAAAAATGTTTAATAATGTCTTAGGACCACAAGAGAACCACACAGGGTGAAGAGAAGACTGAGAGTCAAACAATATGAGATGCTGCTCTGCTCTATGGAATTCCAGTGTATGCCTAAGGACCGAGGATGTGCAATTTAGCCTTGAGGCAAGAGAAAAGCTCCTTGTACTTTTAAAATGAGCAATACACCCCAGGCACTTGAAAGTTTTGCTGGAGCTACAGCAAGGGCTAGGAATGGAAAACATTTGTGCTTATGTTCAAGCACACCTTAGTCTGCTTTTCACTTGCTTGGTAGGCAATTTTCCTCCCTCTATCACAATCACACTGGGTTTTCAACTCTTCTTTCCCTCCAAGAAAAGCAATGGCAAGGAAGGTTTGTGTCTGCAGGAAAATCCTCATTAACACTCTGAAATAAGGAGGGTATATTTTGACATTTTCAAGAGGTCTTCTCCCCTCTATGATTCGTTTCTCCAAGAATTGAAGTCAAATTGTGAACAAAAAAACATAAACTCTAATGAGTGTCTCTTCTGTCAAAAGAAAAAAAGACAAAACAGTGCACGAAAATTTCCCAACCCCTGAAACAATCCACGTCAAAATGAAAGTCTTCCTTTCCTTCTGAAATAACACCCTCACCTGAAAAATGGGTTTAAGGATGGGACTGTTCCTGCTGTCTCAGGTTCTGGATATTGTGAATTAAAAAAAACAAAAACAAAAACAAAAAAAAACCAAAACCAAAAAAAACCCCTTAATAATTTCTGAAACTAATATTAAGTTCAGAACAAGTCTTAGTAATCTCACTAAATGCTAATAGAGTTTTAATGCAGTTTCCATTAACTTCGTGCCCTTTCATGTGAAGCTGGAGGGCTACTCAGTGATAAGAAAACGCCACCGACACAGGCGCATGAATGGATGCTAAATGCAAATTCTGGAAGCACTGGGCAATGCTCACAGCAGGGCTTTGACAGGATAAAGATTTTATGGAGTGTCATATCAGGACTTGTTGAGGAGGCTGAATGTCAAGAGTAAAAGCAACAGCAGGAAAAAATGAAAGCAAGAAGGTCTCTGAAGTGATGAGGGTTTTTTAATTTTTTTTTTGTAGGAAACCGCAATTAAAACATTAACTTTCTACTCTAAGTAGCTAAAAACCCAATAGGAAGCTCATCAAAAGGAGATTAAAAAATAAAAATAAAAATGTGACAGAGAGCAAAACCCTGCCTTTCACTGGAAAGCATGAGACAGGCTGACAGAACACTTCTGGCAGGCCTAAACTTTCCCAATACATTTCAAGGGGGGATTTGGTCATCTGAGTTGCAGCATCAAGCCTAATACTTTGTCTGGGGATTTGTTGGGGGGAGTTTGGTTGTTAAGAATTTTTAAGTAGCTTGGCAAGAGGAAGAACTCTCATGAACAGGACGGTCTTACAAAAAAAGTCTGTCCTACATGGAAGTGCAGAGGTTCCAGTGAGATCTTATAGCACCTTCCAGCACCTAAAGGAGTAACAGGAGAGTTGGAGAGAGACCTTTTATAGGGACATTTAGTGATAGGACAAGGGGGAATGGCTTTAAACTGAAAGAGGGTAGGTTTAGATTAGTTATTGGGAAGAAATTCTTCCCCGGGAGGGTGGTGAGGCTCTGGCACAGACTGCCCAGAGAACCTATGGCTGCCCCATCCCTGGAAGTGTCCAAGGCCAGGTTGGACGGGGCTTGGATGGAGCAGCCTGGGATAGTGGAAGGTGTCCCTGCTCATGGCAGGGGAGTTGGAATGAGATGATCCTAAAGGTCCCTTCCAACCCAAACCATTCTGCGATTCTGTGACATAAGAGAGGAAGAACACAAGTTTTATTCCAAGTTTACTCATGGACTCACTCTGCGTTTCTGGATCACCAAAGCCCCTGCAGTGAAACGTGCACCAGAAATTCAGGAGCAGCTTCACCAGCTCCTACAAGACAGCAGGGTTACACCTGCTCATCAGTGGGCTCAAGGTTTGGCTTGAGCTCTTCCCTCTCTAAACATATTTTTCCGAGGCCATTATACCCATTTCTTACGAGGATTGGCTGAAGGGCCAGGAGTTGTTTAGCCTGGAGACTATACAATTCCCTGAAAGGAGGTGGTAGTCAGGTGGAGGTTGGTCTCTTCTCCCAAGTAATAAGTGATAAGACAAGAGGGAATTACCTCAGGTAGTGCCAGGGGAGGGTTAGGTCGGATATTCGGAAAAATTCCTTCACTGAAAGGGTGGTCAGGCACTGAAACAGGCTGTCCAGGGAGTGATGGAAACACTCTCCCTGCAAGTGCTCAAAAAAACATGCAGATGTGGTACTTAGAGACATGGGCTAGTGGTGGACCTGAGAGTGCTGAATTAATGGCTGGACTCAATGACCTTAAAGGTCTTTTGCAGCCCTAATGATTCTATGGCTTCGTTTGCATGCACAGTTTTTGCTTTACCTATTAAAGTGTTTTCAACTCAACCCACAAGTTTTCTCACTTTTACTCTTCCAGTTCTCTCCCCCATCCCTCTGGGGGGGAAGTGGGTGAGCAGATGAGCAGGGCTGGGGTTGAACCATGGAAATTTGGGACTCAAAATTCACCTCAGATTTCAAGCACCCATTTCAGGCATTCCTGATGTTGGGGAATTCTCAATACTTGGCTCTCACAGAGGTGCATTAACACCCAAATACTTGTCTTGAACTTCAATTTCAGTTTCACAGTAGATGAGAGAAGTGGTGGAGTGACCTGGAAGATGAAAATCTGCTTTCCTGGCTCCTGAGAAGTTTTCTCCATTGTGTCTGTGTGTATCGAGATCCCAGCAGAAAAAAAAGGGATTATATGGACTCGCAGTGAGATTTTCTGTTCCCATGGAAGTGAGCTCATTAACTTGCTGGGTATTTAGACAAAAGCAGCCCTCATGACCACTCATTACAAATAACACAAAAGAAAGAATGGTCACATCTTTCACTTAGAAAAATGTTTCAAAGGGGAAACATTCAGCGCTTACTCACAGCAATGAAGAGTAATCTCAAAGCCCTTTGTTTTGTGTTAAACTGTTGTTTATCCAAAAGTATCCAATTTGCAAAATATTTTGTAGTTGAAACCAAATTGTTTTTAACAAAGACACTGATCATAGGATCAGAGTGGTTTGGGTTGGAAGGGACCTTAAAGACCATCTAGTTCCAGCACCCCTACCATGGGCAAGGATGCCACTCACTAGATGAGGTGGTTCAGGACCCCGCCCAACCCAGCCTGGATCACTTCCAGAGATGGGTCATCCACAGACAAAATTAGCCTTAATGAACTGTAAAATAAATCCCTTTAAACTGTCTTCCTTTGTCCTTTCACTGCCTGCCCATACCAAAAATTCCCTCTTCCCTTAAAGGTACTGGAAGGGGCTCTAAGGTTTCCTTGGGGCCTTCTCTTCTCCATGCTGAACAACCTCTGCTCTCTCAGCCTTTCTGAGGCACATACGAGCAGAAACACACAGACATCATTTATACACACGCATTCATGCACATAACACCCAATCCTGTCAGTACTTTGTCCTTCAGCTCCAAGAAAACGGAAGGGAAGGCTCCCTGTGGGTTAACCTCATGTTCTCATTCCCCTTCAGAATGGAATAAATTTTTACTTTTATCCCAAACTGCAATCATTTTTGTGAGCTTGTTTCCCCCACCAAGGTCAGGATTTATTTTATTGCTAATTACCCCAGGTTCTGAGTGCATGTGTGTTCACGTACACGTCTTGTTTTAGCAAGAAACAAATGCGTTGAGTTGACCAAAACAAGATTCCTGCAACAGAAAACTGAATTGAAATTACTACTTGAACACCCAAGATTCTAAATTTCAATATATCCATAATTTTAGAAAAAAAATAAAACTAAGATGACTACTTTTCCTCACCTACATCTTTGAACAGTTGAGTGAGAGTCAAATTTTGCTTTACCCCTGGGAAAATAAAGGACAGCAATAGCTCTGCATTTGAGTGCTCCTGAATACTGTCACATTGGTTCCTTTAATCCCAGAAGAGGGAAAGAAAAGAGTTTAATACTCACAGCATTCCTTCTGGCTTTAATCTTGCATGGTCAAATGGGAATTCAAACCTAGATCTTGCCTTAAACCCTTGAACCGGATTTCTACCATAAGCCAGGACGGTGAGAGACATGCAGAAGAGGTCACCACTTAATTTGTTTTGTAGTTGCTTCCCTGCTCCACATGTGCAAATGAATGCTGAGACAGACATTAGAGAGGAACAGTTCCATTGATAGCAAAGACACAGGAATGACATGCAGAATGCTCCAGTTCTGGTCTTCTCATCAATAAATATTTAAGTCTTCATTGAAAGTGGGAAAGTTGTAAGAAAAAGAAATCGATTCCTCCCTCCCATGTCTGAGCCGAGAGTTCCCTTTACCAAGATGTGCATCAGTCTGTCTCTGAGATAATTTGATGAGATTCAAGGTAGAATTGCTCTTTAGTTTCTCTTCAGATCAAAATCAAGAATGACTTAGAGATGGAGAATGTTCCCTTGTGATTATTTTTGGGCAAGCTGAGCCATGAAAAGCCGACCTACCTGTGGCAATGCAGTACCTGTGGAGCCCATATCTGCAGGTACCCTCTGGCTCAGAGGACGCTGAGCAAAGAGCAGGAGGAAACTCCATATCACACAAAACAGCTCATTACAACCAACCAAAGAACTCCTGGAAAACTGCCTCTGCAGACTGGAGAGTTTAACTGGATATCGAGCTACTGTGATACGCTTTGATTGCATTAAACAATACACTACACATCATAATAACCAGCCCTTTGGACCCAGGAAAAGCATAAATAAATGAATATATGCCTGACTGAAGATTAGCACCTGCTACTGCCCAGCAAAACTGCTGATTAAAAGCCACCACTAAGGAGTTCACAGGAAGCACAGTGGCAAATTATCTATGACTAAAGAAGAAAATCAGAAACCACTGCTAGCAGTAGATGGCAGAGAAACATTAAAATAAAAAAAGGAGGCAAAAACAGCAATTAAAATATATTTTGTACTTATAAAATTAGCCTTAATGAACTGTAAAATAAATAAGCCTTAATGAACTACAGCAGCCACTTGCAATTATTTCTATACTAATAAGCTTGGAGAATATATTTGCCATATATTGGTCATTAACACGATATTCTTTCAAATATGTAATTCAGCAAAGGAGAAGTTATTACAAAATAAAGGGATCCTAGGAAATTTGTGTTTCTCTCACTCCACAGCAATATTTGAGTGTCAAAGGAGAAAATTTCCTAGGCCAATAAACACCCAAATTTGTCCATACAAGCTGAAATGTATGTTCGTAGCTTCTCCCTTGCATTAAATTTCCTCTCTACTGTCTTTTCAATGCTGTGTTTTGGAAAAAAACTGTAAATAAACTTTGGTTATTGGGATCTGTCTTGTACATTTAATAGGAATCCTAAAATGCATGTTGTAAACATAATACAAATAGTAGTTACATAACTAAGAACAATTTTGTTTCAAATAATCACCAAGTGTGTCTCTACATAGAGAGAACTCTTAAAGGCAGAGCACTAGACATCAGAAACACCCAGTCCTTGCAGGAATTAAAATACAGGAAATTCCATTTTCGGCCTAAGAAAGAAACTCTTTTTCATTGTAAGGGTGGTCAGACACTGGAATAGGTTCTTCAGAGAGTGTGTAGGATCTTCATCCTCAGAGCTGCACAAGATTTGACCACACAGTGCCCTGAGCATCTGCTCTAAGTGACTCTGCTTTGAGGAGGCACTTGGACCGTGTGAGCGCTGGAGGTCCCCGAGAAACTCAACCATTGTGTGGTTTCTGCAAGGTACTCTCATTTCAGAAGTTTGGCTTTTATGTAAGTAAGGAGATGGACAATTGACTCAGTCCAGGCTGGGGGATGAAGANCTTCAGAGAGTGTGTAGGATCTTCATCCTCAGAGCTGCACAAGATTTGACCACACAGTGCCCTGAGCATCTGCTCTAAGTGACTCTGCTTTGAGGAGGCACTTGGACCGTGTGAGCGCTGGAGGTCCCCGAGAAACTCACCCATTGTGTGGTTTCTGCAAGGTACTCTCATTTCAGAAGTTTGGCTTTTATGTAAGTAAGGAGATGGACAATTGACTCAGTCCAGGCTGGGGGATGAAGAAGTGAAGAGCAGCCCTGCTGGGAAGGACTTGGGGGTGCTGGTGAATGAGAGGCTGGACACGACCCAGCCATGTGAACCAACAGCCTAGAAATCCAAACGTATTCTGGGTGCAGAAAAGGCTGAGAGAATTGGGATTGTTCAACCTGGAGAAGAGAAGGCTCCAGGGAGACCTCATTGTGGTCTTCCAGTACTTGGAGGAGCCCTACAAGAAAGATGGAGAGAGACTTTGGACAAAGGCATGGAATGAGAGAACAGGGGGCAATGGATTTAAATTGAAAGAGAGCAGATTTACATCAGATATTAAGAAGAAATTCTTTACTCAGAAGGTGGATGGGCACTGAAACAGGTTACCCAGAGAACCTGTGGCTGCCCCATCCCTGGAAGCATTCAAAGCCAGGTTGGATGGGGCTCTGAGCAACAAGGTCTAGTGGAAGGTGTCCTTGCCCACAGCAAAAGGGTTGGAACTGGATGATTTTCCAATCCAAATCATTCTAGGATTTGATGAAAAAGCAGATGCTATTCCACAGATGATACAGCTTTTTATTTTTTTAACTGAAGACCAGGCAGACAAGCAAAAGGGATCAAATTACTGTTGTTTGATGAGTTCCTGCTTGTCAGCTGAGAGGCAGCAGTGGCTGGGATGTTATTTTGGTGCCATGACATCTAAACGTGCATTTTACTCTGTGCTCTCAGCAGGCTGTCCATGGACAGCTACAGCAGGTCAGCTGGCGAGAGGAATTTCAACCAACCACAGTAAAGTGCAAACAGAAATGATCTCTCCCCACTCCACCTTGCTCATTGTTTC
This sequence comes from Grallaria varia, assembly GCA_013396735.1. Taxonomy (NCBI): domain Eukaryota; kingdom Metazoa; phylum Chordata; class Aves; order Passeriformes; family Formicariidae; genus Grallaria; species Grallaria varia. Next base: position 176,519 of record VWZG01011347.1, read on the forward strand.
AGTGACAAGAAACTTTGCCCACCTCCTGAGTCGGGAGGACGAGACTCATTTGAGATGTTCAGTTGTAAATTCGCTGTCTCTTTGTACAAGTCCTCAACACATTAATTTCTGAGGATCTCCTTGTGGGAGGAATTAAATGGTTTACGCACCATATAGCAAAGTCGTGCAACACTGAGGGAGAAAAGCCCATTTCTGGGTCAAAATGTGGATATTAATCGAGGAATTAATAATATGTCAAAGCTTAAGCAAGTTCCTCACCAAACTCCAAAGTAAAAAAGCCATTCCTCTCCCCAGCAGTTTTTTAGGAAATAAAGACTAGTGACTTCTAAAGTCAAAAGTGTCCTTCTCCAGCTACATCTAAAAAGCCTATTTTGAGAGCTGAAGCATCTTCTGTAAATGAACGGTTGTCGTGAAGCAGATTCCAACTCCTTTTAAAGCCTAATGAAATTACAAGAATATAGCAGAAAAGTCTCTGAGTGTGATGGACTTACAATTCTCTTTTTAAGGTTGTTTTGAGAATCTCACATCAGAGAGATGATTGCAATTAGGAGTTTATTATTTATATATTGAACAGAGCATATATAAACAAATATATATTGCCAAATGTGGACATTTCTAATTCTACCCAAGGAGGTGAACAGCTAATAAAGACACAATAATCACTATATTGGAAAAAATGCAGTGAAGTGGGATTTTTAGAATTTATCTGTTTTTATTTTCATGTTAATGAAGGCTCAGAAAGAAAAGAAGGCCACAGAAACAGCCTCGAATAAGCTCTCTATCCTTTGCCTGATTTCTCAGTTTTAAAGACACCTCCCAGGTCATGATGGGGAGGGTCATGTGGTTGCAAAAGAGAAGGGAACAAGCTTCACCACATCATAGGATGAGAACGTCTCCCATTTGGGTTGACCACCACCAGGGCTCCAGTGGAGCTGGCTGGGACAAAGCACAGCAGTTCAAACAGAATATTGAATCACTTGTAATGATTTTCCTGAGACTGAAATGCTGCCCAGCATGCTGGACACTACGATGTTGAGGCTGCAGTTCCCCAAGACAGAACTTGAATTTTGGCACTGAAGAAACAGAACAATCTCCCCATCTGCTTCACTCTGAGAGGCACACCACCAAACAAACTGTCCTCTCTGACATCTTTCTTCATGAAGAGATAATCACAGATGTGCTGCCTCTCTGAGAGCCTTTCCTGCTGGGACACTACATTTCAGAGCTATACTGACAAAATATTTCTTCTTTAACACGCTGTTACCAAAGAAAACCTCTTCCCATGCTGGTTTTCAGGTTTTCTTCCAGAGAACACTGATCCAAAATTACTTCTCTTTGACACCATCACAAGGACAATAGTCATGTAACACTTCCAAGCAGCTTGCACACCCACAAGAATCGGTTCCTGTAATGGAGGGAATGGCACTGATGTGTTGCGCCGTTCCCCAAAAAAATCTAGGAAGCTCTATGGTGGGTTGACCTTGACTGGACACCAAGTGATCAGCGAGCTGCTCCGTGACCCCCCTCCTCAGCAGGACTGGGAAACAATGAAGAAAGAAGGTGTGGGTCAAGGTAAAGGCAGTTCAACAAGGCAAAAGCAAAGGCTGCACATGGAAGCAAAGAAAAACGAGAGATTTATTCTCTACTTCCCAGTAGAGAATGTCCAGCCAATGTCCAGCCAGTTGTGACGACTGAAATGGTGTCGAAACACAGAGAATTTGTGGATTTTGCTGGATCAATACATGTTAACATGGAACTGGCCACTCAGGGCCTCCTGTGTCCCCCTCCACATAAAGCACCTCAGTCAACAGCAACAACCTCACCCATGGCCCCATCACACCCAGGTCGAGAGGAATTGTTCTCCACAGAAGAATTAACTGCTTTAGCCTTATCAAAAAGAACCACACACCTTCCCAAACTGACCTCACTGAAAGTCCCCTCACCCCAGAGTCAAGGGGCACCAGGATGAACCACAGAGTCACAGAAGATGCCGAGTTGAACCGAACCCACAAGGAATGATGGACTCCCTCGTGCTGATCTTTGCTCTTGTCCCACTCACAACAGCGAAACCTCACTGCATTTTTGGGGCTCAAGGAGACAGATAATTCAAGCATTGCCAACTGAAAATATCAGCCAACAGTGGTGGAGTGACGTGAGAGCAGTTTATAACTCTGTGTTGCTCTTACAAAGAGTTGAATGCTCCCCTCTCCTGGGGGCCACTAATTTATGCCTCAGAGAGCCCTCCTGAGCCCTTTAATCACTCCAACTGCTCCCTGAACCAGGCACCAACTGCTGCCTCCGTCAGGCATCACTGCTCCTGAGGAACTGAGACTATGCATAGGGAAAAGGACACTCGGCACTGACTCACTCAAAGATTTTAGACGTACATTTATAACAATCTTTTTCCAAGTCGAAACCAAAATTTTAGTCACCCAAAGCCATATTTAGGCAGTTAAAGGAGTGACTGATGGTGCACACAATTCTAGCTGAAATATCAGCTTTTCACATGGTATTGCCTTAAGCATCTGCAGATGGGACAGTGTGTGAGGCCAGAAAGATCATTGGCCTGGAACAGAAAATCCATTTTTGTGCTGTTTCACAGTTCGAACTGAATGTGCTGTCAGGTCCTTAGAGGTGTGTCAGCGTGGTTAAAGTTTAAATATGTTACAAAGCACAAATAATTAGTGTCTTCAGATTGCTTTGGGAAGTTTAGATCAAAGACTTGGCATCCATCTGAAGGATCAGAATAATTTGCAGCCAGTCATTGGGAATATTCCATTTTCCTGCTGATCGCAAGGAAACCTGAGATGGGACAAAGAAAGCTGCTGACTCTTCCAAAGTCCTACTGACTTTGGATTCCAATCAGTGAATTCAAGTTACTAGAAGTTAATTGAGCTGCAGGAACTGTCTGCATGTCAACTCTCAAGCTCAGGAAAAGGCCACATCCTCCCGTAATTCTCTTTCACAGTAGAGTTAATGACCTGGCATTCTGTGATGCTTATAAAGAGCAAAGTCCATGAAAATGGGCAACAGCCAAGGTCAATCTGAAACACATCAACTCAGTGACCTGATCATGTGATGCCCCATCAAAACATTAATGTGTTTGAAGGTTTGGAAGAGGTCTGTATAAATGGGGAAAACACTCCAAGAGATTCTTAGAAATTAATCTACCTATTTCCTGGCACTTCTGCCTTTCTTGCCCCATTATTCTGGAGGATTTTTCTGCATAAAGCAGACTCTTGTCTCCTAAAATTTCTTTTTCTACTAGTAATCATTTCTCTCATCTACACATTTGTGGCATAGATTTAAATGTGCTGTCAGGGAAATATTTTAGCTGAGAGAAGTGGAGACGTGGCCATCGGAATCAGGAAAGTTTTACAGAATACAAATGTTAGCCTAATTTAAGAAATTGAGCTAAATCATAAACCCAGACCCATTATATATTATTCAGTGAAAATTCAGATCTCATTTTTGACTCGTTTAAATTTGAAGCAAAAAGTTACCGCAGAATCAAGATGAACCTCACTCTTCTTGCCAGAGCAAAAATTGACCAAGGATGCCAGGATCCAGCAATTAATTACAGACTAAAAGACAAGAATTGAAATGACAAGAATTGACATCTGACTCCGAATGCAGGAAACTTTTCAAAATAATAGGATACCGGAGGAAAAAATAAATTCAGAGCTATTGATTCCTGATTGTGCTGAAGAACAAACATGGCAGCAATACCACAGCCAGGGCAGAGGGGTGAGTTATTTTAGAGTTTCAATGACAGCTGCCAAAAACATTATGACCCTTAAAAAAAGCTTTAAAGATAGAAAAAAGCTTTAAAACTGAGCCACTCACATAGTTATTAAGCCCTATATAGATGTGTGTAAAACCAGAGACACTAGCCCTGTGATATCAATTTAAAAGGCAAAAGCAATACCACGAAACAGCCCTGTCTGTGTTTTGCCCTGATTTGCAAAATTCCTGGGGTTGAAATATTGCCCTGTTCAACACTCAGCAGGAGCTGCTGTGCCCTCACAACCTGACACTGCCAGCACGGGATGCACTGGGCAAATGTCACCATTCCTGTTGTGTGTGTCAGCAGAGGGTGCCCACACTTGTCCCCTGCTTGGAAGGAACAACAGACCTGCAAATGCCAAATATCACAAAGCCACTTGTCAATCTCTCCCTCTGTGCCACTAACAGCCCTCCTGACCCCGACAGACACGGGCTCTTGATTGCATTTGTTGGTGGGATCAGGTAGAGAACAAGGGGACACCACAGTGCATGAGCTACTAAAGAAACCCAACCAACCACAACTCAAAAAACATAAGGGCTGAATGAAAGGAAAAAAACAAACACCAAAGATGGACTGTATAAAATCAGTTGTCTGAGCCTCGTCCTCAGTGATCAGGTTACATAAAACACTTAACCACTTAAGAAGCTCATAAATGAATTATGCAAGGAAAGCTATAACAGTGAAGGAAGGGGGAAAATAAACCAACCAAAGCCAATATTTTCTATTTTTCTGTGATAATCAATTCCATTTAAATTCAAAACAAGACAGTTGCATATTCAGGAAACACATGCTTGGAGCCTGATTGTTACTTTTTCATAAGGACTACAGCTCTGCTCAGGAGATGCTGTCCAAGATATCAGGTTAGATATTAGAAATAAAATATTTACTGTGAGAGTGGTAGGGAACTGCAACAGGTTGTCCAGGAAGCTGTGGACATCCCAACCCTGGAATTATTTCAGGCCAGGCTGGATGGGGCTCTGAACAACCTGATCTAGTGGAAGGTGTCCCCATCCACAGCTCAGGGGTTGGAAGAAGATGATCTTTAAGGTCCCTTCAAACCCAAACTGTTCTATAATTCTATGGGTTGTTATTTATACATTCCAGATTACATGGTGACTGTAGTCAGAGTGGAAACTTCTTGCTCAGGGTATTTCACATTTTAAAAGTTCATGACAATTCCAAATGCAAATGGTCAAATTATCAAGAAAGGGATTCATATATGACTGTTAAATATTTAACAACTATCTCCTGTATCAGGAAGGCTTTGAGCTTCAGGTCACTGAAGGCTGGGAGAATCTGCTGAATCATGGAATCATTAAGGTTGGAAAAGATATCCAAGATCCTCAAGTCCAACCTTTGACTGAACACCACCATGTCAACTAAAGCATGGCACCGAGTGCCACATCCAGTCACTAATGATCACTTGTACTCTTGCCTGTTGTTCTGTTTCCAATGGCTGAGCATCACTATCAACCATTGCATCATCTCCCAAGAAGGGAAACACTGATTTATTCCTCTGGGCTCTTGCCTTTTTATTCACTGACAGATTCTAAGGCTGGAAAGCACAGTAAGTCCCCAGGATTTAAGGAATCTATATTGCAAAGTCTGTGCACTCAGTCCAGCAACCTTCTTCTAACAGAAACATGTCTTGGTAAAGAGAAAGGCATCGTTTCCTGCACTGACTTCTTCCAAGAAAAGGGAGCAGTCAAGTCATCATTCCTTTTCACTCATATTTTCCAACCATCAAATCCATGTAGCATCTTTCTCAAAGTTTGTCACCTCTATTTTCCTATCAAGAATGTTTAAGGGTTAGGATTCCAACAGTCTTGATTGTCACTTTGGGTAAATGTGCACTCAACCAAATGAGTCAAGAGAAGGGCACAGAAGGTCTGTCTAGGTTGAAGAAATATTGACACTATAAAGAGATGTTTTTAACAAAAAAAACACTCTTCCAGACTGCTGCAATCCTGGACTTTTAAATGGGCACTGATGTTGACTGTGACAGCAAAAAAGAGCAGCTATAGTACGTGCATAATGTGACCCAAGAGTTCCCAGGCTGCTATCCTGAACTGTCAGCAAACAAACACACAGATAGAAGTCCTCAGGAGCTTCTCTGCGTTCTCTGCAGATGTTCCTCTCCCTCCCCTCCAGACAAAACTGCCCCAAGGGAGCAGTGACACACTTATAGCAGGGCTTTGATGGGGAAAAAGTCAGGGCTTGGAGCTCTCCTGAACAGCTGGTCCCTCTGCATGCACTGAGCCAGAGCCAGTGATGGCACAACTGCTGGAGAAACTCACGGGAAAAAACTGCTTTTCACATCTCAAGGTTCAAAAAGTGATCCTTCCTATGGAAGGAACGGGCTTGTCTGCCCGAGTCAGTCTGATTTGTGGTGTTGGGATGAACCGTTGACTCCGTATCATTTTTGCAAAAGTAGAACCATCAATAAAATGAAAAAAAGAGGAAGAACAGTTTGTATGCTAATGATCAAAACAATATTAATAATCATGGATATTAATGGTGCAATTTCTTTAAGTCACTGAGCAATGACCTTTATGTTTCTCATTGCCACTCCAGGAAAGCTAAAGAAGCCTCCACCTTTAATAACCTGCAAAGGGCACTTAAACTACGTGAACGGAGTGGCTGGTGCTGTTTCTTTTGGCTCCTTACTGACCCAGCAAGGAGCAAACTCTCCAGGATGTGTTAAATGGAAGGTCTTGCCAGTCAGGACTGAGCTTGGGATTTTGTTCAGTGATAAGTCCTGTGCCAACCACAGTATTTAGTCACTAGTTCCCTAGCTTGTTTTCTTCCCTCTGTTTTCTCTGGTGAGTCATGTAGAGCTGTTATACGTTAAATTCCAGCTGTTCTCTGTCTCTCTAAAGTATGTAAGATACTTTTATATGAACCAGTTTCTTGAGGTAGTTCAATCTTTAAATCCACTGATATTTTAAAATCCCCTTACATTAAAATTCAGAATAGGATTGCATGCATCACTATGGACATGGAAATCCTGAAAACATTCTGGTTTGGAAATCTTCAAATTATAAATATGAAAACTGTTGCACACCATTTGGGTTAATGTAGACTAAGAACTATTTATAAAGATCAGAAATTATATTTGTTCCAGTATAATTCAGTGCAGGTTCTGCCTCCATTTCTGCTGCTGGAGAATAACTCTAGTTTCGGAAGCTTAATAATTAGTTTCAAAACTGATGATGAAAAGTAGAGGATTTTATTTTTCCTGGGGCTTTCATTAGTATCTTTAGGTTCACTTCCCCCAAGACATGGAACTCTTAATAGAAGATTAACTTTAGTCCTCCAATGGAGTTTTTTTGTAAGAATATTTTGGTTCTCTGACTTTCGCCACTTTAGGGGTGTAGATTAAAATGTGTCTAGATGTAGTCAACTGATGATAAGATTTGTAATTTCTAGTAGATAGCAATATTTAACTATGATAAAAGAACTTGTATTATAATACAGATTATCATGATGGAATACATTTCCCAACTATTGCAGAGTAAAACCAAAGTAATGTAATTAAAATTATTGTAGTTGCTCTAGATTTAAATTATCAGGACAAATCACTGCTTGCTCCCATAAGCAGTGTCTCATGTAAGAGGGATAAAAATATAGAGAGAAATTACAGATAGAACATGGATATTCAGTCAATCTAAAGGCCCATTTCTGTGATATCATCCTCACTTCAGGGCTGGTCAAACTCCTAAATAAACATGTAAGTGTAGAAAAATACAGCTAGTTCACCTAGAAATAACGTAGAGCATGTGATCATCCTCATCCAAACCCAGTGAGATGGTAGATATCCTTCCACGATTTTTTTGTGGTCATATATTTGTATAATTCCCTCTTGTGCCCAAATTTTGGCATCTGCAACATCATGCCAGAAGGAGTTCCAAAGATTAAAAAGTGTGAAGAGTGATTGCTTTGAACCAACCCCTTCTAGTTTTTAGTAGAAAGAAGGCACATTAGAGGGCAATGATTTCATCCTCAGGTGGAAGGGGAGCATTGCCAAGACACTCTGACCTCTTGTAAAGCCAAATAATTAATAAGATCTATCACATCAATCCCTTGTGCTTTCCCTAAGGTAGTTCCAGAGGATAGTTCAGGCTAACAAATCTCCACTTCAAGTATTGCAAAAGGTCCCAGTGAGCCTCAGTATAATGCAGTACCCACTAAGGACACGCAGGTCTCTGAGGGACATGAGAGGTCTCCAAACTATGAATTGTCCCCACCCTCTGCTGCTTTCTGCCTCTTTTTCTCTGCAGGAAAAGTCCCATTGATAATTTTGGGTTCAGGTTTTACCAGCTGGCCCCCCTGCCATGGCAGCAGGCACACAGACTCTCCTTGGTTGTAGAAAGTCTGTAAATCTGATAATCTCTCCTTGAATAATGGCCTGGAAACCTTCTAAAGGAGATACCCAGAGATGCTTTGTATCAGAAGATTATCAGAAATAATTTATGAGTCATTCTCTGAGGATAATGAGACAAAAGAAAGGAAAATAAAATCTTTCTTTGTGTCTTACACTTCACATTTGAAGCATAATCTTTACAAAGACAATATATCACAGTTTGAACTTCACTAGTGGGATGAAATTGCTTTGATATCTCACCTATATTGCCAAGCTTACAGCCCAGTCCTCCTGCTAGAGACCAGTACTGCCTTTAGGGGTAGATCCAGGGCAAAGATCACCAAAAATCCATTTTTATTTTTCATCCATACTGAAATACTGAGTTGCTTGTCTTTCTGCTCCTCAGGAGGGTCTCTTTGGAACATCTCAGAAGGTGGGGGTGCTTTGGAACATCTCTGGGCTTTTGGACTCCCTTGTCTGGAGCCTTCATCGCTTCTTCTGAATCTCTGATTCATATGGAATTGGGACGTATCAGCCAGCATTGCTAGGAAATCCATGTAAAACCAAGCCCAACACAAACAGCCGAGAAAAGGGTAATAGGATGTTTTGTTTGAATCTCACCTTGGCTTACATTTAAAGGACCCACTAAGGCTACTTCTGAGACAGAGAAATATTTTAGTGGCCCAGACCTTGGACCTACAAGTGAAGATAATTTTTTCTTACCATACTCAGCTCCCCAAAACTGTCTCCCAGCCATCTTATAGAGTACAATTAAAGACTTAGTTAAAGGCTTTTACCTGTGGAAAGCACAACCAGGTCAGCGCTTGACGGAGACCGCGATGATTATGACAATGAGCAGCAGAACGGCCACGGCAATGGAGAGAAGGCAACACTTCATCTTCCTGGCTCGTAGCTAAGAGGAGAAAGACAAGGAAATAAACACATGATGTTTAATGGAAACATGGAGAGTAAATCCGTAAGGAAATGTTGCTGTTTTTCCATTGGTTGGACTATTTGAAGCCAGTCAGAGCAACAAGGAGAAATTCTCTATTTTTTTGGACTTCCAGTGAAAATCCCCCTTAAACACAATCACCTTCTCTACACTACTTTCTTCCTGCTTCAATCATCCTGGCACGCTAAATTTCCAGGCTTTACTTGGAAGTAAAGGAAGAAAATTGACCCCTGTAAGATAAAGACACCTCTCTCCACTCTGCTGTGCAATGAAATCAAGACAAGCAATAACATGGGCTGTTTTCCAGGCAGACAAATGGACTTCCAGGATTAATCACTCTGATTTCATTCAATTTCAAACACTGTAAAAGAGATTCTGCAGACTTTTAACTTTGATGTCTGTTTCTACTTCAACCCATCAGCCTTCCTAGTGACCTCCATGGACATGGTGTTGTTTATTCCTCTTTAAAATCTTTTGCAGGTGATTCAATTCCTTTTCCTCCTTTTCAGATGGATTGGAAGGAGGGTGTTTCTGTGATCCCAGAGTGTAAGCAATCCTCTTATCCAAGACACACACAAAAAAGTGTCTTCAATGAAACAGTGAACTCAGACATTTTGCTTGAGACCAGATCAACCGGTCTTGCAGCCAAAAGACTTGGTAACATCTTTATTCCAGAATTCTTTACCTTTCTTACAGCTGAAGCAACACTATCACAGAAGGCATTATGTTAACTTTATGTCTGTTATCCACTTTTCCTTCCTTTCTTCCCCTAATTGCTGTGATCAGGTCCTCCAGGTTGCCTTGGATCCTTTGCTAGCTGGTTTACACCACTCAGCACTGCTTTGTTTTACACAGAGTTCCCCACCTGTTCTGTTCCACAGATGGTTTGGACTTTTATATTGCAAAGGACAGGAGACTCCTTTCTTCCATTGGTGCTCCCAAGTCCAGTGCTACATTCCTTCACAGCACTCTGAGATGCCATCCCAGCTGGAGAAGCACTTCCAGCAGGGACCTGTGATGCATGACCTGTCCCTTCCTCCAGGGTCAACCACGAATCAAACTGGTGCTTTTATTATAGTGTGGCTTTCCTGATTATTTTATTTTTTTTGTCACATTAAAACACTTTATTGTTCTGCCTCCCTGGCAGATAATCAGTGAGTCATTGGCTCTCCATCCCCTTTTCAATTACTCATACAGATATGTTTTCTTTGGGTTTGGGGAAAAAAAAAAGTAATTTAAATATACCATTCCATGTGCATGTGTTAAGAAGGATCTTTTTGTCAGGCATAAAATGAAGGAGTGTGCAAGAGGATTCCCCAAAACCTTACTTTCAGGCACAGATTTGTTCACACCTTTCCATCAGTTTACCCTTGAGGGACAATATAGATGGACAGGGGCTCACAGAAATTATTGTGAGGGTGGGCAGGCCCTGGCACAGGCTGCCCAGAGAAGCTGTGGATGCCCCATCCCTGGAAGGACAAGTTGGACAGGACATGGACCAGCCTGGTCTAGAGGAAGGTGACCTGTCCATGGAAGGAGGCTTGAAACAAGATGACCTTGAAGGTCATTTCCAACCAAATCATTCTATGATTCTCTTTAACTCTTTTTTTTTTTCTCTCTCTTTTTCTCCTACAAAGTGATGTTCTTTCACAGTGGCTCCACCTGGAGCTTTCATTTCCAGAGGGGTAACTGCAGTGCATTCAGAAGCCCAGCATGTGGCACAACAGACCTGCTACAGCATCCCCTTTTATTTTAACCTTGGTTAATTCCAAATCAGACCAGGAAGCCTCTGCTCCAAACTGCAGAGTCTCTTAAGGCATCTGGATGTCCTTGTCCACCTCCAAAATGTCAGAGCCTGTTTGGTCAGCAGAGGATGCTGATGGGTCATTTAGCTTCAAGCACCAGTCTCAAATACTCCTCACAGGAGCTTCAAAGACTGCAAAATTATAATTTCAGGTGGCTTTTTCCATCGTTCCCTTTGCAGAGAGCTTCCCTTTTTTCCTCTTTCTACCCTTACAAAGTCCTGTTCACTCTTATTTTGCATTTATATATTCTCTTTCTCTTTATTTTTCTTGTTTTTAATCAACTAAAGCAAACATAAAACTCAACCATAAACAGATGGATCAGAGGTAGGAGAGATGCAGCCCAGACTGTGTTCTGGTATTTGGTTCACATTTTAGGAACTTATCCTGGCTGCTAAGTCAGTATCTGTTTACAATATCTCTTACTGGATTTAGTATTACTGTCCTTCACAGCCTTATAATCTGCAGCAGGATTCTCCTGTTTCTTCCTTGTCGTTTTATTTTATATTTCAGTAAGGAAAATACTCAGTTCTTTGAGTTCCTTTAGTCTCCAGCCATAAATTTGTGCATGCTGACGGAACATCAGAAACAGCTTCTGAGCCCAACTGGAACACAGCACCTTTCCTACAGATCCTGAGGCAGAGTGGCCAGATATCCCAGCTTCTTCTTGTCACTCAGTTCAAAAAATACTGATACATGAGCAAAAGGCAGCAGGTCCTTCCACTGTACAGGTGCCCACACTGCTTCAGAAAGGGCTATGGAATCATTCCTTCACATGCAACTTGATTAAAGGTTGGACTTCATTGATCTTGGAGATCTTTTCCAACCTTAATTAATACTAGCACAGAGCAGGTTGTACAGATTCTGCTGACCAGCCAGGAACTGCAGACCACGGTGTGGGCACCCTCACCTGAGGATTCCCTAAATCTACATTAATAAACAGCATACATAATAATATCCCATTTAACAAACCCTGGTTATTATGCCTAGTTCAGGTTAACAGAATGTGATTGCAAAACTGAGATTATAAATGGTGTCTTAATGCTCCACTGTCATTCTTGAAGGAAGCTGGGAGACAAAAAGAAACACATGCCTCTATTTTTAATAACCCAAAGGCAACAACACACACTGGAAGCACACACATACACATACATAAATATATGTATACAGGCAGCAATTTTTCTCCTCCCTCTCAGGAAGAATGTCTTCCTTACTCAGTAAATGAGTAATTATTATGCTGTCTGTATTGGAGTAATTATTGGGCTGTGCATATCATGTATGTTTATACATTTTATGTATCTACTCAAGTGTTCTTGGGACTCCTTTCTAAAGTCATGTTCACACCACACAACGCAAAACTTTCGCTTTTATGTAAGAGTCCTGATTTTCCCATGGTAGTTCCATGACATCAGAATCATATAATTAACACTTTCCATCCCAAACATCAATGCAAGGATTGGGTTGTACCCATTTTAAGTGAAGGAAGTAAGAGACGAATCCCACGGGTGAAGGTACAGCTGTTCTCAAAAGAATTACAATTTTTTGAAAAGGAATAAAATAAAAAGGAATTAAAAAGCAAATGGAATTCAAGATGCCATCCCTTGAGTCAAAGTTAATCTACACTTACATGGAAATGGCAAACCATTTTCAAACTTGTAATGGGATCATTTCTCATGACAGGTTTTGGCCACAGCATGAGCAGTCTCAGAGCAGCAGAGCCACAGTCACAGAAAGGTTTAGGAAAAATAAAAAAAAAACCACAACAGCCAAAACAACCCACAAAAAGCCAAACCACCTGTAAAATGAGTCATATATTTTACAACGTAATTCCTCAGGGAGCTTTGCATTTTCATGGCATTTCCCACGCATCCGACTAACACGCGGTGGATCTCACTCTCCTTTTCCCAGCTCTTCCCGCTTTAACTGCTGAAGGTCTCCCTTTCACACTGTGCATTAGTGCTATTCCCCGGCCTCCTTGGCTTTCCTGGCCACAGGAAGCTCTGAGGAGACGTGACCTCCCTGCAGTTCCTGCAGCTACACCCACGACTGCTCCCAGGAGCAATTTTAAGCTCATTTTGCCCCGCAGCTTCCCCTTGCACTTGGAGCCCTCTTAGATGTTTACAAAGGCAAGGCGTTCCTAGGACAGCAAATGGATCAACAACTGAAGTACACTCTTGGTACAAACTGAACTTGGAGAGTTGTGGGGTAGACTCCAGCTGGCCCTGAGGTCTCTGTGGAATAGTTGGACTATGCTGGGAACCTTCTGCACACGTCAGGGTGATATGTACGGAAGGATTAGTTGTAACACCTGGAACAGATATCCGGTTTCTAAAGTGATGAGTAATGTTTTCTGACATGCGCGGTTTGTGTGTCCAATTAGGAATTATTTATGTATAGAGAAACCAATGGTCCTTGGACATCTGTCCAGACTCAGGTCTATAAGAATCGCAGCCTCTGATACTACACACTCTCTCTCACACTCTCTCTCTCTCTTTCTCACATTGCATTATTCCACCAATGCAATAAAGTTCCTGTCCTATTTTTGGAACAATACGATGCCGTTTCTTTGACCTGCCTCTAACTTAACAACGACAGAGAGTCTTCCCCTCAACTTCAAAGAAGGATCAAGAAAACCTGAGGGAGTGTTTTGTTGGGTTTTTTTTTCCCCCCCCCAGAGACCTGCAGGTCTTGCCAAACACTCCTGGAGGTCACAGGAAACTGTGGCTGCTTCCTCCATGGTTTTCCTGCTAAATTGCAAAGCTCTGTCCGCACACAGGACCAGCTAAAATTTAACAAAACCTCCTCAAAAATGTGTTCCTCCCAGGGAAACGTGTATGCCAGAACTCCACTCTGGGAAACAGACTCCCTTTAACTATCGCTCACAATAAGTAGCTAAACAGAGATGGAGAAATCAACGCAACAAACAATTTCAGGCTGAATTTGGGAAAAGCTCAAAGCTACCAGATTGTCACCTGCTGGAAAACGTATGAGAAGTAATTATAAGCTCACTATCTGATTTAATTTTAATTATATTAGCTTATTCTAAACCTTGAATGGTATGCTGCAGCACTGCTCTGGTTTTACAGCTCTGTTCCCAACCTGTTGTAAGTCCTTTTCCCGTAACACCTAGAATTTGTTGATTAAATTGCAGCTAATCTATTTTCATTGGACACATTTTCCCAAGATGAAAAGAATGCAGCGTGGGACAAAAAAAACCCACCTCCTAATCCTGCAGCAAGATGTAATGGCTTTTTACAGTTATTTTTGCAAAGCTCTCGGGGTTTCTTTTTTAGCAAAATAGGTAAAGATATATTTTAATCCTGACAGAGGCTCTTTAAACACACATGTGAAATAGGAGTGAAAAGCAGGGAAGGAACGAGCGAGGCTATTTAGGGACACAGCTGAGAAGCACTTTATATTGACAGGCAAACTGGATGTGACTGAGCCTGGGAAAAACCTTTCCTTCGTTGTTTCAGAAAATTGAGCTGCAAGTCATATTTTACAACCTGGAAGTTATTTATTTCTTAGGGGTGAAAAGTGAAATGTTGAAAGACATTTTAATTATGTCACAACAGATAGTTAAGTAATTAAAAACCATTAAAGCCCATTACGGCCCCGGGCCCAGAGAAGCAAGTTTCATCCTGGAAATTCCTAAGCAAATACATTTACAAGGAGGAAAAAAATTAGTTTCTTCCTAAGGATTTGAAAACTAGCTGGGGCCAAACATTAATAATAGAAGAGGCTAAAGGAAACTGGTTTTCCTCTATTGATATTGAACAGGAAAAAAAAAAAAAGGAAGAGAAAAAAAGCACTTGATTCACATATGGAAAATCAGCATTGAGCTCCTCTACCTTCTGTAGATTGGTGAGAGGCAGGAAGGACAAGAGTTCTCAACTGCCCCCACAAAGGAGGTGACAATCCCTAGAAAGAGGTATTTCAGTTCAGGCAGGGATTTGAACTGGAACAGCTGCTCTGTTCTGGGAACATCAGAGCATATGACACCACTTCAGAGCAGAGACACACCCTGTGACTCCACGGTTGGGGCATTTCCTAGGTCTCCTGCAGGACAAAATCCCTGGGTAGGTGTTTATCTTTAGCTAATTTAATCTCACCAACATGAATGAACCTGTTCTTTCCCTGTCTCCCTAGTCTTAGCCCTTGCCCCTTGGATAAGGATGGTGACAGTAACCAAAGAGCTTTGCCCAGTCCTGTTAACCCAAGACCACGTGTCTCTGTCCCTTCCTCCTGCAATGTCAAGTAATTTAAACCTGTATGAAATCACTGAGTCATTAACGTTGGAGAACACTTTTTAAGATCACCAAGCGCAAACATCAAGCCAGCACCACCACCATGCTCATCACTAAATCGTGTCCTCAAGTGCCACATCCACACATTTTTTTGAACATCTCCAGGGGCAGAGACTCCACCACTTCCTTGGGCACCCTGTTCCAATGCCAACAACACTTCCAGGGAAAAAATAGTTTCGTGATATCTGACATTAACCTCCCGTGGTGCAACTTTAGGCTGTTTTCTCTCATCCTGTCACTTGTTACCTGGGAGAACAGACCAACACCCACCTCACCACAACCTCATTTTGGGTATTTGTAGAGAGCAATAAGAGTGCTTCCTCACATTCCTTTTCTCCAGGTTAGAGGAAAGGCCCAAGAATAGCCCCAGATACACCCCAGGCTTATTAGTTTGGTTAAATCTGTCCCCTAGGGGAAAAGGTCCATTTTTCAATTATCATTTCTTAGGTTATTATGGCAAGCAAGAAAAAATCCACCCTGCACTCGATGCCAAAAGACACAGTAAGATGACCCTTTTTACTTACATATTGTAAACACAATTTTAAAATAATGAACGAATCATGAATCATTTTCCAACAGAGTCAGGATTAAAAGAACTTCTGAAAGTACAACTCCACTACTTGAGCGAAGAGACTACTGCAGATTTAACTCCTCTGGAAATCTGTTCCCTGCAAACCCATCCAGCACATAAACCCCAAAAATTATTAAATTTAGTAAGCAAAAAATAACAGCCTCCAGTTATCAGGTCAGGTCCTTTTAAGGGCCTCTGCTGGGCAAGGAAAACCCACCTTGATTAATTTTCAAGTGCTGGCTCCTTCACTGTAAGATTAACAAATCTGTTTGCCATAAAATGGTTCACTTTATATGCAAATCTCTGTAGAGAGTTTTGTGACATTAAAGAGGTTCATACAGTTTTGTTCACCCTACCCTCAGAGGTCATTTGGAATTGCATGAAAGCATTTGTCTATGCCCTTAATATGCATTTTGAAAGCTAATTTGAGGTCTGTGGGATTGAGAGCCCAGATCCTTAATTACATTTGGACGTGTTTCTACAGAGATGATATTATGCATCTGAAACTGCTGTCGTTCCACTAGACAAAAGCAGAAGCTCTGCTGAAGGCTGTGGAGTTCTCACGGGAGGGAAAAGGAAATACTGGAGCAACACAGCAGAAAATCAGACCTTGTAGATGTGTGGTTACCTCCAAAAAATCATCATCATCATCCAAGCATATCCAGTCTGTGCACCTCCAAGCATTACGTAAACACACGGAGGGGAAAAAATTCCCTTACACTTGCAACAGTGCTATTATTATTACTATTACTACTTATTATTGTTTCATATTCCATTTGCACTGATGAGACCCCTTAGCTAAGTCAATCACAATCACCTCTGATAAGAGAGTAAACAGGCTGAGCTATTGCAGTGGAAGGGAGGAATACGACCTTTACCGCGTGCACAAATTAAAATGCACTGACCAAATTTGGTGACCTTTATGGTGTGGTTTCCTCACAGAGGAACAATGAATCTGCTATCAAATATCACTGCTTCTGCAGGCAGCCTAGAAAAGGCCAGTAATATTATTAAGCACTTACGGTGTTTTTAAAATGAGAACAAAGTAGACAAGCTGCATATGAGTAAAACCCAGCAGATATGAGAGTAACAGGAAAAGGCCAGCCCACAGGAGCAAGGAAATATATCACTTTGCTTTGACTCACTGTTTTTGTGTCTTTGCTTCCACATAATTTGGCCTGATTTCCAACTTTCCCTTATGATGCTGTGTCTATGTATTTGCCTCTTTCCACTAATTCTGTGCACTCTTCCCATTCCCCATAAGTCTCTTCATGATTCGCTTCTTATTCATTAATTTTCTTTGCATACACCTCTGGAAGTGTTCAAGGCCAGGCTGCATGGGGCCCTCAGCAACCTGGTCTGGTGGAAGGAGACCCTGATTATGGCAGGAACCAGATGATCTTTAAGGTCCCTTTCAACTGAAAGCCTTCCATGATTCCACATGACTCTATGACACATCCCAGGAGAAGCCCACTGCCACCTCTAGGTAAGATTTCTCAGCAAATCCTATTGCAACACTGCATTTTATGCTGCATATTTAGCCAGTGATAACCACCCAGGATTGAATTTTCCATGCCTGTAATCTACGACAAGCTATTTTATTTAAATGAAAGTATGACAGCCAAATCAAAGAAGAAAACTACTGGAAAATACCCAAGTGTCCCATCCTGAAAAAAGATAATGGAAAATTTTTCTCTAGTGCTACCATGCTTTGGGGAAGGATCACAGAATCCTGAAGGATGGAAAAGACTCCCAAAATAATCAAGTCCAGCCATTGACCAAACACCACCACGCCCAGTAAACCATATTGAGGAGTGCCATGTCCGCTTCTTTTTTGAACACTGCCAGGGATGGTGACTCCACCACTTCTCTTGGCAGCCTGTTCCAATGCTCAACCAGTCTTCCAGTGAAGAAATATTCCCTAATATCCAACCTGAACTTCCCCTGGTACACCTCGAGGCCATTTCCCCTCATCCCGTGTAAGGAGGAATAGGGAGAAAGGCATTTGTCCTGTTGGTGAGGGTGCACGTTTTAGTGTTTCTAGGAAATGTGTCTCAACCTGGGAAAGATACGACTCCTCTCAACCCTCAGTTCATGGGCACTCATGGCTGGTTCAAAACCTAAGATAATTGTCACCATCTGCCCCAGTCTCCTACCAGGACGAGGAGAGCAGCACAATGTTTTCTGCATTGATTTGTCTGAAAGCTGACAGGGGCTGATGTTAAGCCTGTACACACAGATTTAATTGCTGCGTTTTCTACCTTCTGAATGCTTGAATTAGCAATCTTACCATTCCCCTAATACACTTGTTTTTCTAATGGCTGAGACATCATCGGTAATAACACATGATAATGGCTTCCATTTCTATCATGGCTTTCAAGGCAGCAAACCTGCAATGTGATTTACAAATTCACTGTAAAGAGGATTACTTTTTTCCCAGCACTGGAATGAAGCCACATTCCTCTGGCAGCTGTTGGAGTCCTACAGAGCAAACCCAGCCAGCAGTTCAAAGCAGGTACTGAGCAGTGTGTGCACCTGAAACACCTGAGACATCTTCCCAAACCAGAACTCGCCCCAGGCAGCAAAGCAAACACTCTCAGACTGTCGCAGAAACCACCTTGAGATGTTTAAAAGCCCCACATAAGAAGACTTAGAGGGAACTTAACTCCCTTGACACTTTCAACCCAGAAACACGTCTGCAAGGGAGCAGAGAGGAGAGAAAATAATTTGCCACATTAAAGCAGTGCTGTGCTCAGAGCAAACCTTCTTGCTGAGCTGCGTTTGTTAGTTAGATTGCATTATTTTAGGAATAAGACTACTTGGCTGGGTTGGAAATGACTGCCTTTGGGTCACCGTGCTGCTGATCTCAAGGCTTTGAGCCCACCAGTTCAGCCAGCTTGCAACCCCCTCATTTATCCAGTCTGTGCATCCTCAGCCTCTCTGTGAGGGAGTTATGGGGGCCAGGACAGAAAGTTTTAATTCTTGAAACATATATATCTCATTCGCAGTCCCCAAGAGTGCTTGGGTTCCCCACTTTGGCTCTTTTTGCCACTAACAGCTATATCAAGCCTTGCAGACCCTTGTAAGGACCAGAACAAAAGAAAATATATAGTCTGGCTTAACTTCAGTGTCTTCTTATGAGATTCAGGTCCAAACAAGTGAAGATTTTCTGCTGTCTATAGATAGATGCAACATCTGTATTTGAAAATTCTGATAAAAGTATAATGCAAAAGGGTGGAACATCAGCCATGAAGGGTCTTTTGACCATCCTCAAACAAATGGAAGTGTCAAATAAAGAAACAAAAGGTACTTCTAAGGGGTAGTAGAAAAAAAAAAAAATCATAGTATCATAGCATAATTTGGGTTGGAAAAGATTTCTAAGATGATTGAATCCAGCCGTTAATAGAGAACTGCCAAGGTCACCACTAAACCATGTCCCCAAGTGTCACATCTAGGTGTCTTTCTAAAATCTCCAGGGATGGTGACTACACCACTTTCCTGGGCAGCCCCTTCCAATGCTTGACAACCCCTTCCGTGAAGAAATCTTTTCATAATTTTCAATGTAAACCTGCCCTGGCACAACCTGAGACCATTTCCTCTGGTTATATAACAACATTGTTCACACTGCGAGTGAAAGAAAGGATTTTCTCTCTTCAAAGCGTAGTGCTCTTGAACTAAGGCTTGGCTTCAGATCTCACCAGTAATTAAGACAAATTACCCTCCGTGTAAGTCTTCAGGCACCAAAGAACAGACCGAAGGTCTGAGCTGGTCTGACTCTGTCACCAGAAAGTGTCTGTGCGTGTCAATATCAGTCAGCACATCACAGTAACTGAGCCACAAAAAAACCCCTCCCAGCCCTAGGAATCATAAATAAACCCAAATTTTGGAAGGGGTTCCAGGAACTACTGTGCCATTAATGCCTTAGAAAGTCACTGTTAGGAGGTGATGAATCTCCAGAGTGAAAATGTCACAGAACCACAGTAGGCAGCACTACCTGTCAGTGCTTCCATTGGAATAACTGACAATATTTGGGGGGAAAAAAAGCACAAACAAAACCCAACCAAAACAACAATAAAAGCCAACAACAAAACCCCAAAAACAAACAAATAAAAAACCCCAAAACCAGACACAACAAAAAATACAGGACATCACTTCCTACAAACTTTGCTCACCACTATCACTGGCATCACTGCTCTTCTGGTAACATCTTTACAACTGCTAAAATATTACCATGATTAGCATGTCAAGTAGTGGCTGACAGGCACAAACTATCCTGCATTATTTAATAATGTTGTACGACAGAGTTGGCTTCTGCTGCACCGAACATTAAATAGATCTCTAAACAGAGCACACAGGTTTTTTTCCTGGGACTGAAGTCCAAAGAATGTAGGAAAAAAAAGAAAATTCCATAAGAAAATGTTTTCCCCTCCTAAAGTGGGTTTATTAGAAGGCTGGAGAGGGACCTCTTATGGGAGCATTTAGTGGTAGGACAAGAGGGAATGGCTTTAAACTGACAGAGGGCAGTTTAGATTAGACATTTAGAAGAAATTCTTCCCTGTGGTGGTGGTGAGGCCCTGGCACAGGTTGCCCAGAGAAGCTGTGGATGCCCCATCCCTGGAAGTGTCCTAGGGCAGCTTGGACAGGGCTTGGAGCAACCTGGTCTGGTGGAAGGTGTCCCTGCCCAAGGCAGGGGGTGAAATGAGATCATCTCTAAGTTCCTTTCCAACCCAAACCATTTTGTGATTTTATCAACATGACTGTGAGAATGCTCCTTAAAAAAGAAACCCCAAAGATGACCACTGGGTTTTGCAACAAACACCACAAATAAAGCTCAAGGCTGATTTTTCCTCCCAGGAATGCTCTTTTCCACCAGTTTCCAAGAGTCCCCCATGTCCCTGCTGCTCCTTTGCAGTGTGAGGAGACCTGGGAGCCAAGTGCTAAGGAAGAGGGAGGAAATTAAATTGAGACCAGGCACAAAAATCTCACCTGTGAAAAGCAACGAGTTGTGTGCTAGGAACTCAAGGAACACACCCCTTCACACTCAGCCTAACACAGGCAGACCAAAAGCTGTTTTGCAGCTTCTTAACCCCATGTATATTTTTACATCTGTGAGTCTTCCCCTATTCAAAGTAGAGCTCAGAGATAAAAGCTGAGAATCTCAAAAAATTGCTTAATGACAAAAGGACGTTGCCTTTTTACTACTTACTTACGTTGGTCACAAAAAGAAGTGGATAAAGTCACATTTAGTGCAACACTAGTGAAACCAAGAGGAAATAATGCCTCCATATCATTTAATTGGGTGGCACAGAATCAAATTGGAGGCACCTCAATTTTCTATAGAAGCCCTGGAGAATTGGTCAGGCTGCCAAAAAACCTGATCGAAGCTTTTGTTTAAACCCAAACAAGCTCTTCCAGGCATGAGTAGTATTTTGACTCTCAGTTGTTTTAACATTTTCAGTTTTCAGAATGATTAAATGCACAAATTCCAGGAGTAAGCCTGAGTTGATATTGCACTTCTGACTCTTAAGAGAAACCTTATGGAAAGGAGTATCTCCTGTGGTTTGCACATGGAGATCCAGAGAAAGTCAAACAAAGAGCAGAGTTTAGGAGACCAGCACTCAAATATAGAGACTGTAAAAAAACCCCAAATAACCAAAGCCAACTCCAAATAGCAGGCAATGAGAACTGCACAGACAAATTCAGCACCTTTGTCTTCCTTTCTCGTTAAATTGTTACATGATCCTTTGAAAGTCATGTAACATCTTCATTCCTTAATTGCCCCTTATATAAGGTTAGAGGTGCTACTTCATTAAGCAAATTGAGCAAAAGTGGTGACACCTGTGGTGATGGATCTGCTCTGTGCCAAGATCAACACATGAGCACTGGTTTTAGAACATTCACTTTGTACATGAAGGGATTTTTCTTTGGTTTTGTTTAACTAAACCAGTCCAGACATTTTTTAATTCAAACCTTTAAAATCTTCCAGGCTGATACCACTTCTCTTTAATTCTGTAGTCACACAACAGTTAATGGCTCCAGCACTGGAGCTCATATGACAGAGGAATAAAATGCAGTCCCTTCCTTCATCTCTCAAGCAACAATTTTAAGCTCTCAGCAGCATTATCCTTAAATCCATATCCTAAAGCGGAGTTTACTCTGAACTAAACTAAGACGAACAAAGTCTGAGATGAAAGCTGAGAATGACCAGGGGTCTAAACAGTTTTGCTGTTCCTCGGTCCCTGACAATGAGACACTACTCAGCAGCATTCTGAATTATTCGCTGCCATTAAAGCTGTGAGTTCCCTGCCTCTGTGTCAAACTCCTTGTGTACTTGCAAATCGTAATGGATTCTGAATAAAAGAGATGATTGCTATATAAAAAAAAAAGGTGGAATGTCAGCATTGCTTCACAAATGGCCTTGGAGCCTGACCCTGTTGGTCAGAACCGTAACCCCCATGTTAGGCACGCTCTTGTCAGCACTGCCAACAAAAAGGGCTTTTTATGTGAAGTGTGTAGTAATAACTTGACTGTGATAGACAACATAATAGAGCTCTGGGAATGTCACAAAGCACAGTGCCAACAGTCTGTCCTACAGAGCATATCAATTCTGAGCAGCAACGAGAGGACAGGCTGAAAAAGAAAGAATTAAATGAAATTTTGAGTCCGCAAGGACAAAAGTGAAAACAATTTTCGCGTTGGAGTTTTATCTCATTGCAAGGACAGAAGGGGTCAGAAAGCAGTCAAATGTATTAAATCCACCGTATCTTTGCATGTATGTGCATAAATTCTGTCGTGGTGCCAATTTGCAGCCACTTTGCCAGGTACACGTTGGAAAGCAGATCCACTCCATCCAGTTATGCTGTGTAAGGAACAACCAGCCTGTAAACATTTCCCCCAATGAATAAAACAGCAGAGATGTGATTCCCAGGAATGGCAGAAAGCAGGGCATGTAGCCAAAACACAACCTGTCACTCAACTATAACTTTTAGCCGAGCAGAAGATATTTCAGTTACATCTAAATACAAGTTCATAGAGATGTGCAGCCAACAAATTAATCAACTGTCAACTAAGTTCAGTTCAAAGAGTTTTTACGTAGTTCAGTTTGTTATGACATGGTTTCCTTAAAAATATTCTGGGTGGCTGTCCTAGGCTGCTGAGAAGAGGAGGATATTAATCAGTTTCCAGGATAAGGCTTATCTGAAAATCCTCCCAAACTTATCTACAAATCCTCCCTAACTGAAGCAAATGACTGGTTTGAAGCTCTGAGAAAGTTTCTAAAGCAGTTCTGAGCATTTCCACCTACACTGAAGCCTCCATGGGAGATTATGCCCTGGTGCTATTTGGAGAACGACTCAAAGGCAGACATCTCCAGAGAGGTCCCGCTTATGGAATTTTTTTGAGGTTGACATTCAAGAAACCAGATGCTTTTGAAGAGTCCAGAGAAGTGAAGGGGAGCTCTGAACTTGTGAAGTGTCCCAGCTTTTTTTAACATGCAGCTGATCAAAGCTTTTAACTCTCCACTGCTTTTCTCCGGGCATCTATGACAAGAGCTTAAACAGTTGAGCTCCACATGGGAAAAAAAATCCATAGATATCTGTATGGATGTGTGTGTATTTTCGCCTTTCTGATTGTCAAAGCCTCTGTACTTAACATATTAATTTACTGAGTTTAACTTTTTAATGCTACCCCCTTTAAGTCATTAGAGATCCTTTTTTTCCTCCACTATAATCCTCTTATTTGGTAATCAGTCTGAGCCTGTCTATATTTTTAAAGAATATTTTAAAGTTTCTGGTGGAGATCAAGGAAAGTTTTCTCTTGCTCTACTTTACAAACTCCAACTTGCTATTAGTCAGCAGTTCCGTGCGACATTTAGACTGTGGTTGCTTTTTCGTGCTTCTATTTCTTGCATCCTCCTTCGTAGAATCAGACCATCTCAGAACTATTTAGTTTGAAAAAGACCTCTAAGATCACCGAGTCCTACCATTATGAATGGAAATGTTACTTTTACTTAAATGCATTCTGGCTGTTGAAAGCTGACCAGTGGAGAGCTGGAGGAGCTGAAATGGATATGGCAAAGCTGGTAGTAACTCCTGTAATGTGCTTCAACTGGAAGAGCCACCAACAGACCCTTTTATTTCATGAGTCATTCCTAAAATTGGTCAAAATGCATTTCTTAACGCTATTAATTATATGACATGCAGGACAGTCTTTGCACAAGAGATCTGAGAACACTAACGAATCTCAAGACACCAGGCAGATATTACACCATGAGCAACAAACCTCCAGTCAACTCTGACTCAAGTTGCTGTTTCTAAAGCTAAATAAATCCACCCCTGACCATTGCCAGCCTTCCTGCTGTTCACTATAGGTATTTTAACAGACAGATAAATCATTAATGCATAACTACATCATATCTCGGAATGCATCAGAGAAAAGTTCTCATAATCCCTTTGGATCTCAGCTGTGGGGCACAGGAAAAACTGAAGGAATGGGCCACAACAGACTCTCTACAGAAGTTTAACAGCTCCATTGTTCCCTCTGTGATCTTTCAAACCCTATTTAGAGATAGAACTTCTTTTATTCACTTAGAGAAAAAAGGTGTAGACAGCAAGTTGCTTGTCCTTCTTCCTCAAATCTAATGTACAGTAGGGAAGAGGAAAAAATAAGAAAAGAAGTCAGCATAAAGGCAGTCCCACATCAACTAGTCTGTGCAGCCCATTAATTAAACAATTATATTAGCCAAGCTTTCACTTCTGACATGGCACAGCTGACATTAATTGGGCCACAATCAAGATAGTAATTCAGGTTAATTGGATTTCCACTGTCAGCAGCTATCAGCTTGTTTCAATATGCTGCTGTCATTTAAGAATAATTAATCACGGATGACTTTATTGGCTGGCTCTGGTTGACAGCTGATGGTGTGGTGACGCTTGAAGAAGCTGGTGATTTCCATGGGCCCAGTGAGCAGGAAAGCTGGTTCCCTTCGGAGAGATTATGGAGTGCTGAGTCCCAAAATGTTCTATATAAAGTGTGGAGAGGGTGATATTTGCTGACTCGTGCGTATGCAGAGAGAAAAAAGCGTGGGCTGGAGAAAGAAACAGCCATTCCCATTGAAACAGCCCTGCAAAAGGCCAGAGGGATGTGCCTGTCCCACCTTCGGGCCCCCAGTTATTGTCTGGTTACAATAAAACCCCAGCTCATGTGCTGTAAGAGCCCAAATGCCAAGACACATCCGGTGTTCTTCGCTTTCCTCCATTCCTAATAGGCCATTACTGCAGTTAACATCGGGTAATGTAATTTATTCAATCTGTTGTCAGAATGTCTGCAAAAATGTCAAGGAACTGATGAAGCCAAGTCTTTATTTATTAATAACTTGAGGGGAAGAAAAAAAAAAAAAAAAAAAAAAGGCGATGAAATTGTTGTGGAGAAGTGTGGGGGGGGAAAGCTAGAAATTAAAGTGTAAGATGAAAATAGAGTGTTCCATAAGGAGTAATAGGAATACATTATGCTTCTGGAAAAAAAAAAAAAAAAAGGGCAATTTAAACTTCAGCAAAGAAAAAGCTTTAACACCAAGTTCTATTAGACTACGTAATTATTCCCCAAAGGGGAAAATGTACATATATATTTAAAATTACAGTATGATTTTAGGTTATTCATGACAGAGTGCTAAAAAATCACACCAGAAGTGGCAACACTACTTTGACAGCCGGACAGAGGAAATTTTCCATCAGAAACATGATGAATTTATTGTGCAACTACCAGAACCCAGTTCAAGATGGATGGAGTACCCAGAAATAAATTTCTAAAGGAAAATCAGATACCATGGCTGAGGAATTAGGCTCCCTCTTATTTTTAGCAAAATACTGGACAGAAAATGAACACGTGCACTGCTCTCCAGGGCACAAATTCCCACTTTGAAGATATTTTCTTGCTGTCAGTCAGAGAAGCAGGATTAGGCAGAAGCAGCTGTTGGCCAAAGCTGGGCAGAAAAAGTCCTTTGTTATGACTTCTCATCAAATGGGTCTGATGGTGCTGCAGGTACAGGTGAGCAACACATAGGAAGGTGTTACCTTCTGGAGCTTTCACTGCAGTGAATTTCTCCAGCTATCCTCCCATCTCCAGATATAATAAAAAAATGAACCGTGGTGGAAGAAGATAAGGTTGGCTTCACAGGCTGCTGTTTCTTCACTGGAGGTTTTGCTCTTCAACAGAGGATCTTCTCCTCCACAGTCTCAGTCCATCATCCTTCAGAAGCATCCAAGAAAAGTCCAAGCAAACAGGTGAGCTACATTGCATTTGTCATGGGAACCATGGGAGTCTTGTTCCAGCAATGCCAGAGCAAAGCTAAAGGTGAATGGACATAAAGGATGCTCAGGGGAGCTGGAAATTTGGGACTGCTGTTGCCTTTCAACTGTTCGCTGACATCTGATATCTCATCCTTCAAGGAACTTGTAGGCCATGGCAATATTACAAAGGGCTGTCAGCTTTAAAAGTTGGCGCCGATGCCAAATGGTGGGGAAAAGGAATACGCTCTGAAGCTGGAGCTGTAACTCCATCATTGTTCTGGGCCATTAACCTACACGCCTTGTTCCTTGCCAAATTTTATTTTATTTTTTTCCTTATTGTTTTCATGCAAAGATCTTGGAACTGTTTTCACTTTTTAGTTGTTGTCGTTGTTTAAATAAGGCTCAGAAAATGATCCAGATGGCATGCAGGTGAATGTAATGTTATTTTTTCATCTTGGAAAGACACACAGTTGCTGTTTCCAAGAAGGAAAAAATACCTATACCTTTTGTTCCACCTGTTCAATGGAACAGAAATTATATTAACAGATTGGGGGAGGGAATGATTCATTATTTGTTTGTTTCACACAGTGAAACACCATGTGGAATATTTTTTTTTTTACAATTGTCTGCACTTGTAGCTTAATCCCTTAGAGCACATTACCATTAATAACAGATCACAAAGACCTCGAAGCTTTGAGGTAGACAACTGCTGATAAAAACAAGTTGGATGATTATGTAGAAATACCACCTGATTGTAAAAAAAAAAAAAAAAAAAAAAAAAGTGATTTTACCTCTCAAATTTACAGATACCTGGGTGTTAATGAAAAAACAGAAACAGGCTCATCCTTTTAAGTTCCTGTTGGAACAGCAGCTGAGAGAAGGAGAGGTGGGTGGGGATGGCCAGAGCTTCACTCAATTCACAGCTTCGCCTGCAAAATCCCTGCAACTGGAGCCTTTTTGGATGCATCAGGCTGTGCTGTTCATACCAGCGGAACTGAAATAATTACCGTCCCTCTGTAATTAGTTTGGTCCACTTCCTTAGCTGGGCTCAGGTGTTGATGTGTTGATTGCCATCTTGTAACTGCCACAAATCAATAAATGACTGTGTGGGTGGGCTGGTAAAAGAGAAGTGAGAAATTGCATGGTTTTTAAAGGAAGTTTCTCCTTTCCTTATACCTCCTCATTTTATTATTCACATCTCCATGCAGTGGATGATTCAAGTCTTCTGATTGTTTTTTTTTTCCCAAGATCACAGAAGTTCTGGGTATGATGATTCCAAAAATCCCAGTATTTCTGAAGGAAGAAATCCCATAATATAAGCAAGAGCATTTCCACTTACTCATCATCTCTTATAACATCTTGGGGTGGCATTACAAGGGAATAACACCTCAAAGGAGAGAAGTTCTGAGCCTGTGGCCTGTTCAGTGCTTAATCTTCAGCAGGATGGCCAATGAAGATGCTGATACTGTCCCTTAACAGAGTTTTGTGGTTAAGGAACTGGCTTGATCTCTTAGAGAATCACGGAATCATTAAGGCTGGAAAAAACCTCCAAGTTCATCAAGTCTAACCTTTTTCTTGAGAAGGTGAGAGGGGTGAAGAGGAGGGCAATAAGATCTCTTCATCAAAGGCTTTGTTTTTTATGAGAGAATTATTAATAATTAAGAATGTCATTATTATTTCTGAGCTGTTACTACAGAATAATTCAGTTTTGAAATGCAGTGCTGGAGCAGACACAGCAGTGGGGATTTGTTCTAACTATCAAAAGAAAACAGAGAAAATGAAGTTACTCCTTAAGCACCTGCCTGTTGATGGGAAAAGACTGAAAAATATTAAAACCAGAATAGATGTCGTGAAATGAAATTTCAGTTTGTGAGGAATATGATTAAGGTTTCAAAGAGTCACTAATAATGCATAAAAACTGCAGCTGCTACTTCATATATCAGTCCAGTGTAGCCAAGAGAAAACGACTTGGTTGCACCTGATTATGATGGATATAGATGAATTACTCGCTGGATTGGAAATCTGCACTCACCCAGGGATGTGTGATCATGATTTGATTACATTCTATATGAAAAACACAATCAATTCTCAATCAGTAACATCATACGTATGTAATTGGTGCCTCAAAAGGGCACATCTCCCAAAACTGAGAAAGTTCTGAGAAAAAAAAAAAAATCACAGGAGAAAACATTCAGATAGGAAAATGAGAAAGAAAATTGAGAGTACTCAAAAGAGCAGCCCTTTAACTGGCCAGGATACCTTGATCTTACAATTGAAAATAAAGAGTTTTCATTAAAACTTCATCCTGATTCAGTGATAAAGTTTAGGCAGCAGCTAGAAATTGAAGAACGATGATTCTCTTGAAGTGGTATCACCAATGACACACCTGTAGTCCAGAATATCCACGAGGGACACTCAAACCCCACCTTAATGTGTGATCCCCACCCCTCGGTGATGACAAAATGCTGACAGAGAGACTGATTAAATAGGTCTCATTTACTGAAGAGATGAAGCTTAAAAATGTAAATGTAATATACATAGGCCAGATGTAATGTCAGCTGCACATCAGAAGCTAAAGGCACCAGTGGAGTCAATTCCTGGCCAGGCTAAAAGAAAAACAATTTTTGAGGATTTGGGACAGAAAAAAAGAAAATAAATCCCTGCAATGTCATGGACCAAAGAAGGTGGAGAGAGAACATTGCTATAAAGGACACAAAAATAAAGGGAAGTCAAATTCAATAAACACTTCTGGGGCAAATTTGGGTAATTAAGGATGTTGTGTTTACATCCTTAATGGATTATATGAGGATCATGGAATGATTTAAATAAAAAAATTCTTTAATCTTTCATTAGCAAATCTGGACAGCCTGTTTCCAAAGGCTTCTAAAGAGACAGCCAAGTAGACCTATTCCACTGGTGTCAAATGTTAAGAAATATTAGTGTACAGGGAAATTCCAAAATGCTGAATGACTTTTTATATTACATCTCTACACAAAGAAACAAGAGCAGTGAGACAGAGAACTACAATATGCTGTTTGACCTCAAGGGAAAACAACAGAACTCAAGTAAGCATGAATTAAAGTATGGGGCTGGACCCAGAACCAGCCTATATATATATATATATATTTAATTCTTTTTAAACATTAAATATCTTAATTAATCGGATTGCATTTTGAAAACTGAGATAACTGATAGCTGAAGGTGACTGTAAACCTCCAATTTTCAAGTATAAGGTCCTCAACTTCCACAGCCCAGAACACTCAGATGGAAAATGTAGCACTGAGAAATGTCCATAGAATCATAAAATGGTTTGGGTTGAAAAGGCCCTTAAAGATCATCTCGTTCCAACTCCCCTACCGTGGGCAGGGACACCATGAAAAAAAATTCCATTTCAAATGAAGATGTGTGCATATTTCCAGCATAGACCCCACTAAGGAATCAGGTTCAGGAAAGGCAAGGAAAGCCTGAGACCATCAACAATCCATCATGATCCATTTCCTGGGACATGGTCATGACCACGAAGCTTTCCACTTCTTTGTGCTGTTGTTGAGAAACACATTGAACAGAACAAGTTCTAAGCTGGTCCTCTGAAACAGCCACTAGACCTCACATTTCTGACCTTTGCACGGGTGCTTTGAGTTGCTGCGATGAACACAAGAGGGGACAAAAGAGATCCAGTCAAACAAACTAAAGCATTTCGATGCAGATAAATGTAAATCCAGACATGTGAGAATGGTAATTATACACACTGGAAATGGGAAAACGCATTTCAATAAGTAGAGAGTGTGGAGGATCAAAGAGTCAAAGCAGATAAAGACCTCAAGATGAGCTGTTGGTGCAGTCATATGGCCACAGGCCTGATGCAAACCTTGGCCAGACACTGATGCACCTGGGAATGGGAGGAGATTTCATGACTGTGTGACATCAAAGAGATTGGTGCTAAAATGTTCAACACATTTCAGTACTTTTGGTTTAAAATGGATGCTAAGGAACACAACACGGGTCAGAAAACAAAAACTATATGAAGATTAGAAAAATACTTTTCAGTAAAAGACAGAAAATTAAAACCTTTAAATGTTTCCTGGGACAGAAAACAAAAGCCATCTGTTAAAAGACTCCTTAACCTGATGGGAAGTGTGTGGTTGGAAGCAGACATCAGTTATATTCTAATTAGAAACAAGGTATGGTGCTCGTGAGGCTGGTTAACCACTGGAACAAATGGTCTAATTTCAATTCTGGTTTGCTAGTTAAGCCTGGAAACTTTAGTGTAATAAATACCTTTAAAAAACACATTTATGAGACTCAGTGGGCAAGTAATTGACCTGATATATAAGCAGTCAGACAGATCTGCTAATTACTTATGAAAATCAATGCATTATCAATGTCAAGTACCAAATTTTTGTGAAGTTTCAGAAGTGCCAACTTCATCACTTTAGCTCAGAAAAGGGAGTATTTGAGGCAGCAGGGTTGTGTGCTTCTGCAAAGTGGAAAGCATCTGCATTGCCTGGATGTTGCACATGCCCTGAACATGTTGGCATCATTTCCAAATAGACTTATCAATGTAAATGCATTCTATGCAAATATATTCATAAAATATGTCATTTGAGATATTTTGTTTATATTTAGGCTACGTGTCAGATAAAGTACTCTAGAAATGTGCAGTTTCGATCCATGTGGAGTGTATTTATTTCCTAAGTGGTGCCATTTACAGTGGTACATTTAATAAAAGGGTACATTGCACTGGGGAGAGAAAAAAAGCCCCCTAACCATACAGATAGATGTGCAAAAACAGAACTTATTTGTTACAACATCTAGATGACATTTAAGGTCCCTTCCAACCTAAACCATGCCAAGATTCTATGATATCTGGAGGTAAGGCTTTGTGTTACCTTCAGTGATGCTTTGCCTGTGCAGCAAGACCTGTTTGTGAGGCTTAAATGTACTTTATGGTATATGTTGTTATGAAGAACTCTGTACTAACATCTAAGTTATGTCTATTAAATCCCAGAGCACTTCCATGTTCCTGGAAATGATCATTACCTGCCCTCCCAGAAGCTGTTGTAGTATCAGTCCACGGACATGGTTTCAGTTGCTATTCCATTCCCTGACAAAGAATAGTGTGATTTTTCTTTTCATTTTAGTGTCACCTACAGCATCTCTTTTCTCCGGAGCTGGCTGCAAAGTCCACAGTGATCTGCTCTCCAGAATGCCATCACCAGGAATTCTCCGTGCCCTGGAAGGCAGATGGAATCTGCCTGTATCTGTATCACTGCACATCCCATCTGCTCCTGGAGAGAGCTTCGTTTGTCAGCAAGGCTACCTGTTGTGAAAGAACAGCTTTGCCCCCAAGAACTGTCTTTTATAATAAATTATTGAGGAGTGGGGGCCCACACAAACCTCCTGAAGTTCCACAGGGCCAAGGTCAGGGTTCTGCACCTGGGTCAATCAATCCCAAATATCAGTAGAGACTGGGGGATGAAGGTTTGAGAGCTGCTCTGCAGAGGAGGACTTGGGGATACTGGTGAATGAAAAGCTGGAAAGCTCCCAGAAACTCCCAGGAGCTCCTTGGGCTGCAACAAAAGCAGTGTGGGCAGAAGGTCAAGGGTAGGGATTCTGCTCCTCTGCTCTGCTCTCAGGAGACCTCACAGCTAAAGAACTGCACCAGCTCTGGGGTCCCTGACACAAGAAAGACAATGGACTTACTCATGCAGGTCCAGAGGAGGCAACAGAAACAATCAGAATAATAGAACACCTGTAAAGACAGACTGAGAGAATGGGGTTGTTCAGTCTGGAGAAGGAAAGGCTCCAGAGAGACCTCACTGCAGCCGTGCAGTACACACAGGGGACTTACAGGAAGAATAAGGACAGACCTTTTACCAGGAACTCTAATAATACAAAGGACAATAGTTTTAAACTAAAAAAGATTGGATTTAGATTGGACATAAAGAAGACTTTTTAATCTTTTTTTTTTTTTTTTTTTGCAATGAGGGTGGTAAGACACAGGAATGGGTTGTGCAAGAAATCATGGGTGTCCAAGGCCAGGTTGCACAGGGCTTGGAGCAACCTGGTCTAGTGGAAGGTGTCCCTGCCCATGGCAAGGGGACTGAAGTACATCATCTTCAAGGATCTCTTCCAACCCAAACCACTCAATGTTCTTATGAGACAGAATCACTTTGATAATACATCAAGGACTTTTAAGTTATTCCTCTGGGAAGGGAGACTGGACATTCTGGAGAGAGGGAGTTTGCAATTCTGCTCCATTAGCCATTTCCAGTTCTTGCCTTCTCAAGAAAAAATCCAAGGCAATAACACTCTTTATGTCAAGGTAATGGACACATTTCACAACTGAATCCACAACTGAGATACAACACAGAGAAAAACTGTCAAGAGGAAGGAAAAAACTAAAGTCTCTACTACTTTTGGAAGGGAAGAAGTGCTGGCAAGTTCCATATTTTGTCTGGAAACAATCAAAATTCATAATGGTGCAAGAGAAAGGGCTGAGTTTTTTGATGCCTGAAAAAAAATCTCTTGTCTACTCACCGGCCTCCGGGTTAAGCAGGAGAAGGACGAGGTATTGACTTGGCCATTTTTAAGTGGCACACTCCTTTCCAAAAAATGGTAGCAGTCCTCTCTTTAAATGGAGTCTGTGCCACTGATGGTGCTACTACATTAATTTCCCACTCCTCTATTCTGAACCAGCACAAGTAATCAATCATTTACTTATCACAGGAGCAAAACAGACTTTTCTTGGAAGGCGTGTAAAAAGTGCTACAATAAAGCAATTTTGCCAATTTGAGTTTTCCACTCGACAACTATTTGCATAATAAGGTTTTGCCAAGATAAGAAGATTGGTAATTTTCAGCAGTATGGAGGGGATTGAAGTTTTTAAGCTTTCTTGCCCACTATCTACACACTCCCAGACCTCCGCTCTTGATGTATGGTTCTTTTTAAAGTACTCCATCTGTCCCCGTTGTGTAATGAATTCTGTCACTCTCAATTGTGCTCCTGAGCAGCGAGCAGTGGAAGGGAGTTTGCATTTTGATTATAAAAAGGTACCGTCAGCTCTTATTACAATGGAAAACCCATCTCCATGTGAAATTTTAAGGCACTTATAAGCTTAGTGTCCCTCTCAGAAGCCGCCTGTAGATCACGCTGCCACCATCTGAGACAGAGAGCAGAGGGCTGGGCTGCTCTGCCAGATGAGAAGTTTGGAGAAACGGAAGCAAATCCCATTCCTTCCCTAAGAAGCTCACGGGAGGGATAGAGCAGAGCAAACGCTGTCATGTAAAAGTTGTTCCACATGCAGCTCGTGCTGGAGCTCTGAGGGGCTCTCTGGAGGAAGAGGGTGGCAGGAGAAGATCAAGCCTGTCAAGCTTAAGTCTCTTTCCTTCTCCTCACCCTCATGAGCCATTTTATCTCATCCTGAGACTTGTCAGCAGATTTCTATTCGGGATGGTGGGAGGGCAGGAAGAAGATTAGCAGAGCTTTAACAGGTTAAGTATTAACATACTTTCAGGGGCTTTGATAGCAAAGTGCTCAAGAAGGATTAGGATGACAGCGAAAATGTCGTGTAGAACACGTCTGCACCATGTCTTGGAAAGCACTGCCAGGATCCTGGGCTGGTGAGAATGAA
The DNA here is from genome assembly GCA_013396735.1 of Grallaria varia. Lineage (NCBI taxonomy): Eukaryota > Metazoa > Chordata > Aves > Passeriformes > Formicariidae > Grallaria > Grallaria varia. The sequence goes on from VWZG01011347.1 coordinate 210,220, forward strand.
ATAACTCTGGGAGTTAGACTGTCACTCCTGCCCAAGGACCCAGTAAAGGCCACTGCACTAAATGAGCTTTCCATAAACATTCTGGAAGCAGGCTTTCACATTCAAAGTGTCCAGTGTCCAGCCAGCTTGATGGCCAACTTTTGGCAGAATTTCAGCTCTAGGTGTGGTGCAGGTGGACTTATCTGTGTGAAGCAAACTGGTGATAATCATAGAATTAGAATCATAGAATTGATTGGGTTGGAAAAGACCTCAGAGATCATCAAGTCCAACCCTTGCTCCAACTCCAGCCAGTTTACCAGATCATGGCACTCAGTGCCACGTCCAATCGCAGTTTAAAAACCTCCAGGGACGGTGAATCCCCCCCCTCTCTGGGCAGGCCATTCCAATGCCTGAGCACTCTCTCTGGAAAGAATTTTTGTCTAATATCCAACTTAAATTCCCCCTGGCAGAGCTGAAGCCCGTGCCCCCTTGTCCTATTGCTGAGTGCCTGGGAGAAGAGACCAAGCCCCACCTGGCTATAACCTCCCTTCAGGGAGTTCTAGAGAGTGAGGAGGTCACCTCTGAGCCTCCTCTTCTCCACACTAAACACCCCCAGCTCCCTCAGCCTCTCCCCACAGCACTTGTGCTCCAGTCCCTTCCCCAGCCTTGTTGCTCTTCTCTGGAGAGTAGTGTTGGCTGCTGTGAGCAAGAATATCAACTAGTGTCGCTCAGAATCCTGAGGGACAAAGAGGAAGAGGAACCCAGTGCAGATCCTGGTCTTCAGGAGGACATGGTTTGACTTCAGGGAACTGGTCGATGGGTCCCCATGAGAGGTCACTCTGAAGGGCAGTGGAGTCCAGAAAAGCCAGGAGAGTTTTAAGAACAGCATCCTCCAAGCATAAGAACAGTGGGAATGGTGCATCCCAGTAGTCACCAAAACAACTAGACACATCAGGACACAAGTCTGGCTACACAGAAAACTCCTGACAGGGCTCCAGTGCACTCAGGAGCAGAGACAGCAGCCTTGGAGCTGGAGGTTGAACTACAGAGCTGCGGAGGTCCCTTCCATTCAGAATTATCATATGAGCTTATGCCATTCCCCTGGTAACCAATTACCACTGCACATTTTACCTACCAAACACAAATTCAGAGCTAAATAACATTAAAAATGAAGACACCCATTCATTTACAGTTCATGATTTTTAACTCCAGTCCTACATCTGGGGAGGAACAGCCCCATATACCACTATGGGCTGGGGACTGACTGACTCCAGAATAGCTTTACAGGGCAGCACTAATGGAGTGGAGAGGCTGAGCTGGGATTTTTTTCAGCCTGGAAAAGGCTCAGGGGTATCTTATCTATGTGTATAAATACTTGAAGGGAAGGCCTGGAGAAATGGTGCCAGGCTTTGCTCAGTGATGCCCAGTGAGAGAATAAGAGGCAATGGGCACAAATTGAAATGGAAGAAATTTCCTTTAAACATAAGAAATAACCTTAACGTTGTTTTTTTGTAAAGTTGCTCAAACAGGGGAACAAATTGCCTAGAGGCAGAGTTTTCATCCTTGGAGGTATTCAAACCCTGGTGAACATAACCCTGAGCAACCTTCTCTAGCTGACCCTACTTTGAGCAGAGGGCTGGACGATGCATTCTCCAGAGATATCCCAACTGCAGATATTCTGCCAGTAGCATCTCCTGATGTGCATTCCTACCCAGCTCCCACACAGACATGGACCTCACAGTCTAGAGCCTCCAATCTACTTTGCTTTGCCATCCCTCTGCCCTCTCATTCCAGTGTCCCAGAGGCCCCTGCACCGATGGCAGAGGAGCACTTTGTAGACCACAGTTAAAAAGCAGTGGCACCCCACAAAAAAGGCAATGCAAGGTCACAGAACAGATGTGGCAAAACACTGACCGGAGGCTACAAATGCTGCTGTTCACTGCTCTCCAATCTGGACTAACAGCTGTCATCTCAAGGTAGGAACTGCCATGCTAACAGTGTTAAAACTCCCTGTTAAAACTCCATCTGTGCCTCCTAACCATCCCTCCCTTTTAAATCCCTCTGTAAAACGCACTTCATGGCTGACAGCCTCTTATACACTTAGCAATAAAGAGGTTTAAGAGAAATAATCACAATAACTAGCTAACAAACATTCTTCATTATTTCGAAAATGATAATAATCCCTTGCACTCGCATTGCACTTTACATATTCAAGCACTTTATAATCATTAACTAATTAGTCCTTGCAAAGCTCATCTAAATATTATTATCCTGTTAATGCAGAAAGAGAAGCTGTAAGAGAGAAGGTAGAGAATTTGCCTAAGGGTACATAAATCAAGCCATTTGCAGAGCCAAGATTGGAATTCAGCTCTTCTGCATCCTAATCCTTGGCTCATGTTCCTCTTGCTGTCTCTGATAATACAGGCTAAATTATATGATAGTAGGATCATTTTCTTTAATATTCATCCCCAAATGCATAACGTTGAATATTGCATTTCATCTCTTTGCTGCCCTCAGGATCAGTTATTTCTTTCTCCCTTTCCTTCTGCGCTGATATTCCCTCCTGCCTTTATATCCTGAGAAAACATAAGTAGCACATGGGGTCTATTTCTTCTTCACACAACAGCCCTGGGATAACTTGGCCATGTTATCCCAGGAGTACACAGTGCAGAATTCACACACAGAATCCTAGAATCATAGAATTGATTGGGTTGGAAAAGACCTCAGAGACATCAAGTCCAACCCTTGCTCCAACTCCAGTCCCTTTACCAGATCATGGCACTCAGTGCCACGTCCAATCTCAGTTTAAAAACCTCCAGGGACGGTGAATCCACCCCCTCTCTGGGCAGGCCATTCCAATGCCTGAGCACTCTCACTGCAAAGAATTTTTTTCTAATATCCAACTTAAATTCCCCCTGGCAGAGCTGAAGCCCGTGCCCCCTTGTCCTATTGCTGAGTGCCTGGGAGAAGAGACCAAGCCCCACCTGGCTATGACCTCCCTTCAGGGAGTTCTAGAGAGTGAGGAGGTCACCTCTGAGCCTCCTCTTCTCCACACTAAACACCCCCAGCTCCCTCAGCCTCTCCCCATAGCACTTGTGTTCCAGTCCCTTCCCCAGCCTTGTTGCTCTTCTCTGGCCCCGCTCCAGCCCCTCAATGTCCATCCTGANCATGGGGTTGTTGTGGCCAAAGTGCAGGACCCGGCACTTGGCCTGATTGAACTTCATCCCATTGGAATCAGCCCATCTCTCCAATCTATCCAGACCCCTCTGCAGAGCCCTCCTGCCCTCCAGCAGGTTGACACTCCCTCCCAACTTGGTGTCATCAGCAAATTTGCTGATGATGGTCTCAATCCCCTCATCTAAATCATCAATAAAGATGTTAAACAGGACTGGACCCAACACTGACCCCTGGGGGACACCACTGGTGACCGGCCACCAGCTGGATGCAGCCCCGTTCACCAGCGCTCTCTGGGCTCTGCTCTCCAGTCAGCTCTTAATCCAGCAGAGAGACATGCACCCATGAGCAGGGGTAGGAAATGGGGACTTAAGGGAACAACCTTATCAATGGTTCACAGGCAGAAACTTCATCATATTCTTTGTTCTTCTCCTTCTGGTGCCTCAACTTCACAAGGGGAAGCACGGGCTGATTTACCCCAATACCTTTTACATTCCCACTTTAGTGTGTTGATCACTCACCCTACGTATTTTCTTTAGATCCACTGAAGGTGGTGGTGATCAGAGAATCATAAAATGGCCTGGGTTTAAAAGGACCTTAAAGATCATCTCAATCCACCCCCTGCCATGGGCAGGGACTCCTTCCACTACACCAGCTTGCTCAGAGCTCTATCCAACCTGGCCGTAAACACTTCCAGGGATGGGACAACCACAACCTCCCTTGGCAACCTGTGCCAGCACCCCACCATCCTGGCAGTAAAGAATTTTTGTCCTAAATTCTAATCTAAACCTGCTCTCAGTTTGAAGTCATTCCTCTTTATTCTGTCACTCCAGGCCCTTGTAAATAGTCTCCCCATCTTTCTTGTTGGCTCTTTCAGGTATGATGGACACAATGAGGCCACCCTGAAGTCTTCTTCTCCAGGCTGAACAATCCCAATTCTCTCAGCCTTTCCTCCCAGCAGAGCTGCTCTGTCTCACTGACCCTCTTGGTGCCTCCTCTGCACTCAATGTTCTTCCTCTGTTGGTGACCCCAGAGCTGGATGCAGCTGAGGTCTCAGCTGAGCAGAAGGAACGACTCACCTCTCTTGATCTGCTGGTGCTGATTGTTTTTTTTTTTTGTGGGAGATTTTTTGGTGTTTTTTTCCCTGTCACATGAATCCAGACGCTGGAAATTATTGCCACAGAAGAGAATGGATGCCAAATGTCTACATGCTTGCAAAATGTGAGTAAAACCATAGAATCATTGAGCAGTTTGGGTTAGATGGGACCTTAAAGACCATCTAGTTCTAACCCCCTTGCCAAAAGCAGCTACACCTTCCACTAGAGCAGGTTGCTCAGGGCCCCATCCAACCTGCAGTAGAAAAATAATAGGAAAAAAAAAAAAAGGACATTTCCATCAAGCACATGGACAACACGATTAAGAAAATGCCTGATCACTGAACACGGGGAAGGTGGTGTCAGGGATCTATCATCACATGCCTGTCCCTGTTGTTGTGCTCCAAAATGCTGAAATTATGAAGAAAGTCAAGTCTTCCAAACCAAACCTAGTAAACCCCTGTGGAGAAACCCTACACAAATCAACCAAATATGAGGTAGTTCTTGGTCTCCTACTGTACTCTCTCAGTGCATTCACATTCTCATTTTATTGCCTGCAGCTGTCATCCTAATTCCCTAAAGTAATTTTGGCTAATTGAAATGGAATGATTGCCTTTGAAGGCACTTTTCCTACTGAGGTAAATAATTTCATTCCCTTTACCTTAATGCGCCGTTCGACTTTGTTAAAAAATTACTTCATTTTAATTATATACCGTTTTTAATTGGAAAAAACCAAAAGTGTAATAAATGAAATTATTATTTTCCACACACATAGGGACAATTTTCCCAATGAAATTTCAGATCTGAGGCTCAGCAACTGTCAGTAGCATGTGAGGGTTTGGTGAAATGAAGCTGGTTTGTGCTTCTGGCTGCTCTGGTTTCCACCCATGACTGCAGTAACATCTAATGTGCTTTTTAGCCTTCCAGTCCAGCCCTTTATGCCATTGATAAGATCAGGCTGTGATCCTGCAGCCTTAAAGACCAGATCTGAACTAAAAAGTGGTGGAGTCACCATCCCTGGCAGCATTCAAAAAATGCATGGATGTGGCACTTGAGGACCTGGTGTAGTGGTGAACATGGTGGTGGTGCTGAGTTGACAGATGTAACAATCTTAAAGGCCTTTTCCAACCTTAATGATTCCATGATTCTATGAAATCACTAGCCCATGGTGAAGTTTGAATTTGCTTTCATGTTTCTGTTGAATTATTCAACAAACCAGAGCTCACATTATCTTTATGTGGCATCTGCTTTAACAAAAACTTAAAACAGGGCTGGAGAGATCCTGGCTGACCTACAGTCTGCCATGGAAAAGTTACCCCAGCCAATTTTGGAACAACTTTTAACAAGATGAATGTCTTTAGTTCAAAGCAAAAAATTTCAGAGCCACAACATGAGCCTTCCATTAAGCAACCACGTACCTTTCTGTGAAGCTCATGGGTGTATTCATTTTACTTCCAGTGACTCACTGCAAATAAGCACTGTGATGACAGTAGTGCCTAATAAGTTTTCCCCAGTTTAGTTCCATGGTGTGGATTTCCAGCCAGAGCATATCCAACAGAGCTGGTGTGGTGTCCTCATCAAAGCTCCATGAACCAGAGCCTCCAGACACCTCAGCTACCCCAGGAGCACCCATTAAAAACAGTTCCATTGGTGGGTAGACACCTTCTTTTCACAGAATCTAGTTTATTGTTCCTTGGGTCCCACTTGGCACCTCCTCAGCCAAGATGTGTCCCAGATACTCTTCAAGCTGGAACAAACCAGGAACACCAACTTGCTCATTTATAGCAGCCCATCTGAAGAGTTAATTGGAAGCTGAGGTGTGGAAGCTTTTTATCTACTCTAACCTGACTGCAAGATTATGTTGAACTGGTATTCCCTCTAGCAAAGGAGAACCCTTGAACTATGAATTGGGTAGGACTCAAAACTCTTTGATGGTTCCCAAAGCTCAAGGTCATACCAGTCAGCTCCAAATAGACTATGGAAAACAAATTTGTGATGAGGAACTGCAGGAAAATTAGTAAGATAACATTATTTTTGTTTTAGTGCATGTGCTTCCCGTAATAATGGGCTTGTAATTTTTAAACACATTATCTCAACTAAAATCCATAGCACTTTGGAGAAATTTTCCATCTCGGTTCTGTATCATGCAGCCCTCATTCACAGCTGTGCTCCAGGGTGATGCTGATGACACCATGGAAGCTTTACAAACCCAACACGGTTCATTTTTGAAGAGGTTTTGTTTGCTTTGAGTGGAAGAAGCCTGTGATGAGAGAATGGAAAGCTGAGAGAAGCACCAGCCCGGAGAAAGCTGTGGCAGCCACTGCAGAAATTATAAATATAAACAAGCCAGAGTGGCTTCTGATTGAAGATGGAATAAATTCCTGTACGGAGTTTGTAAAGCACGTGTGCTGCCTCACACAGGCTGCAGTGAGAACCAGCCTCAAACTCTCATCACAGGATAGGATGGATTCCTTACTGCAGGAGTCCTTCTCTCCCCACTAGGGGTTCAGGTGAATTAGTTCAAACCAGATAAATCATATTTAGATGGTGTGAGTTGGTTACAGAAAATCCTGATGTATTTTCAAGATAATTCATAAGCTCTTTCTTAAACTGAAGTGTCTCTCCACATCCATCCAGACTGTGTGAAGGCTGAGTATGCTTTTGCATACCATGTCTTGTGATTGAACCCGCCTTCTTAAAGGCATATTAAATCTTAAGGTGGTCACAATGACCACAGAATGTGTCCCAAGCAGATTTCAGAGGGACAGATTTAATGCCCCGTTCTTTTTGCTCTGCTTTTTTTAAGAGTAAGCTACTAGGATTTAAAGACAAGTATTTTTCCAAGCGGGCTTGTTACAGATCAACTCTTTAATTACACCTACTAAAGAAGTAATGCATAGTGATACCCTGAATTTGTCCCTAATTAAAAATACTATACTTAGAGCTTGCATGATTCCCTTCTGCTGAAATCTTTAATCAGGAGATGAATAAGGCTCTGGAGCCTTGATTAATAATAGGACCAAGTGCTCTGCAGTTGAAAATGCCAGAGTATTAAATCTCCTGAGGTCACCTGGTGTCCCCATCTAACAGAAATCCTGGCAATGTTACTTATGCAACAGCACAGAATAATTGAGGCGTAAAGTTACGGGTCCCAAATGAGACAAATGATACTAATTCTCCTGAAGGCAAGCCTGACGTGGATATGAGCTCTAATGTAATAAACAAGATCCCTTTGTAATTGCATCATTAAATAAAATAAATGGCCTTCGTCTCAGCATTACCCCTGAAACTTAATGCACAGGTGAGATGCACTGAAATCCAAACAAATCCAAGCACAAGGGAGCTTGGGAAAACACACGGAGATGAATATCCTAAACAAACCCAACACAGATAGGGTAGCCTTGAAAGTAAGATGAATTTTCAAAGTAACAGCTTATGCAAAGAAGAAAATGTGTCAGATTATTTTACTAAAGGTGCTGGGTTTGTATCAAAGTAAAAAACTAAACATAATCCAAAGCTCCTGTACGTGAGCCAGGTTTGCTCCAGGCTGGGTTGAGAACAGCTGGTGGCAGAGCAGATTCACAATTCTCAGTAGCTAAAATATTAAGAAGAAGGTGATTTCCTAAATTTTTTGGTACAATCACCTCTTCTTGATGAGAACTATGTCACATAATTGCACTTCTTGGCTGTTTCCCTGCACTTAATGTGACATTATTACTTTAAATACATAAAGGAATGAAAGCGACAAGAAACAACTCTACAACAGCTTCCAGGTACCACTAAAACTATACAGAAGGTTGGGCTTGATGATCTCAGAGGTCTTTTCCAAACTGTAATGAGTCCATGATTCTCTGATATGGGGAGCAGTGTTGCAGGGGCAGTGCAGAGTGCCACAGAATGACAGAGAAACTGTTCCTGAAATGTGCTGGTTCCTGTGATTTATTCAGGAGCACATACTGAAGGGGACACCTGCACTGGTGTCCTGTCCCCTGTCATTGCCACCTTGCCAGCTGACCAGGATCCACCTAAACCCACTAAGATGGTCTCCCCTGGACAGTTTTAATCCAACTGTATAATGAATTGATTAAGGGGAATGACAGCCCCAGGTCTGGCATTTTACTCTGGGCAGTAAGCAGGTGAATTTCCGTGCTGGACCTCTATCCATGCACTGCCAGGATTTCCATTATCCCAGCCAGCCTAGAAGGAGCCAGCCAGCACATCTCAGTGCCGAGCTGCAGATCGCAGCAGGGATGAATTCCTTTCTTCAAGTAATGTCTCCTCTCTCCCCATCGTATCAGTAATTCTGCTCCTGCCTGAACTCATTTTTTCGCTCAGAATGAGCTCCAATACTCTCACTGAAGTCCCCACTGTATCTGGTACAGTGGCAATAGTCCCTCCTTAGCACTAGAAATATCTTGTCTAACACATCTTATGGTCACACATGTCTTTTCAGGATCCTGTACATTAATAATTTATTCCCACCCTGGAACGCACAAGCTCCTTTTCTTTCTCAATTTCAGCTGATGTGATACCATTTTAGAGTGGAAATTATTAGTCCCTAAGCGAATAACCTGATACCTTCTGTTAGGAAATGTATTTGCAGCTTCACTAACAGGGGTAAAAGTGTTCTCTGTGACATCCTTTTCTTCCTCTGAATTCCCAATAGCTCCAGACTGTGCACCAAGGTAAAATAACATATTATGAAAATCCTAAATGAGATCAGTCCCAGTTTGCGCTGCCAATTCAAATCCAGCAGCCACTGATCAGATCTCAACACCCCTCCTTAAACCAGTGCCTTACCCACTTTTAAGTGTTTTCTGTAATCTCTAGCTTTTCCAAATTAAGTATTCACTTTCCATGTGATAATATATCAAAGAGCTGACTGATTTTACATGCATCCATCAGCTTAATTTCCTTATCTAAAACCCCTTGAATGTTATCTTTTTTTTTTTTTTTTTAGTGGCTGATGTAGCAAATGGATGTTGGTCTCTAAAACAGATTACATAGAAAAAGACAGATAACATATCCCTACATGATTTTGACCTGTAGTTTCTAGTGTGTAATTCCAATATGGAATAGTCTGGGAATTAAAAGTTTCTGGTTTCCACCCCAGAAGTACCTTGATAACATCATCAAGGGGTGTAATCCTTGCACATACAGTCTGAATACAATCCCTGGAAGAGGGAAAAATTATAGTGAAAGCAGTTGTAGCCAAATAAAAAGACCCCTGTGACTCCATCTGCAGATAATAAAGTGCTATCGAAAAATATTTATTTTTTTTTTTTGGTGTTGCAGTGTAATAATTCTCATGTTGTTTTGGCATAGGTGGAATTGTAGTTGAAATGCGTGTTTTAAAGCCCATAGATTTGTAGAAGCCTCATAAAATGCATAATATAATGTGCACTTATAATAAATACTGTTAATCATGCTTATGGTAGTACTTAGAGGCCAGGAAAAAAGGGCTTTGGAGCATCAGGCACTGCAGAGACACTGTCAGTCCTTTACTAAAGGATTGAAGCTCAAGGGCTCGTGATGAAATAGGTGACACCAGCAGAGGACAAGAGGGCAGCTGCATGTCTGGGATAGCAAAGGGGACAACAAACTTCATCTCCCAGTGCTGGTGGAAGTCACAACCCACCATGAGACAATAAACCAATCACTGCACAGTGCCAGGCAGGTCCCAGAGCTGAGGTGGGACATGTGGACCTTCTGCTCATGACATGCCCATCCTTCTCCTGTCACTTCTCACTGCCAGGCTGCCAGGGCTCTGGCAGTCACTTCCAAGATGTGCTGCCTAACCAGGCAAGAAATGATCAAAGAATAGGAATTGCATAAATATTTCTCTCAGGTCTTCCCTCTCACTTTTAATAAAAAGGAAATTTTATGTAAGCAAATTCATTTGTGTTTCTTCACTTATATTTTTATTGTGAGGTTTAAATCAATTCCAGAGTAGAGGCTGAAAATATTTTGCTCAATAGTTATTGCATTAATTCCTTCTCTTTTTCCTTTCCTTTCCTTTCCTTTCCTTTCCTTTCCTTTCCTTTCCTTTCCTTTCCTTTCCTTTCCTTTCCTTTCCTTTCCTTTCCTTTCCTTTCCTTTCCTTGCCTTGCCTTTCCTTGCCTTTCCTTGCCTTTCCTTCTCTTCCTTTTCCTTTCCTTTCNTTCCTTTCCTTTCCTTGCCTTTCCTTGCCTTTCCTTGCCTTGCCTTGCCTTGCCTTGCCTTGCCTTGCCTTGCCTTGCCTTGCCTTGCCTTGCCTTGCCTTGCCTTGCCTTGCCTTCCCTTCCCTTCCCTTCCCTTCCCTTCCCTTCCCTTCCTTTCCTTTCCTTTTCTTTATGCAGGCAGCTTAAATACATAGATCACTGAGGACTTTGGCCAGTTTTTAAGGCATTAAAGTGCATGGAAAGTGAAGCAATTCCACAAATGGGTATGAAGGCCTGTACCAGCAATAGCGTGGCCAGCAGGACCAGAGCAGTGACTGTCCCTCTGTGCTGGACACTGGTGTGGCCACACCTTGAATTCTGGGTTCAGTTTTGGGCCCCTTATGACAAAAAAGACATTGAGGGACTGGAGCTTGTCCAGAGAAGGGCAACAGAGCTGGGGAAGGGTCTGGAGAACCAGGAGCAGCTGAGGGAGCTGGAGGGGCTCAGCCTGGAGAAAAGGAGGCTCAGGGGGGACCTTCTGGCTCTTCACAACTCCCTGAAAAGAGAATGTAGACAGAAGAGGGTTGGGCTCTGCTCCCAAGTAACAAGCAACAAGACAAGGGCAAATGGCCTCAAGTTGCAGCAGGAGAAATTTAGACTGGATAAGAGGAACAATTCCTTCACAGAAGGGGTTGTCAAACATTGGAAGAGGCTGCCCAAGGAAGTGGTGGAGTCCCCATCCCTGGAGGGATTTAAAAGTCGTGTGGAAGTGGCCTTTGGGGACATGGTTAGTGGTGGACTTGGCAGTGCTAGGTTAATGGTTGGACTTGATGATTTTAAAGGTCTTTTCCAGCCTAAACTATTCTATGATTCTAGACAGAAAATAAATGAGGCCAAGAAGATGTGAATGAACACCAGTACAGGCCAGTGAGAAATCTATAGAACCAGAGGGAGGTTTTCACCACTGCCTTCAATATTTAGGTTGAGATTGGTTATGGTATGTTATGGATTCTCCTCTTTGCCTCTGATTTTCTCCTTTGACTCAGCCAAACCTTACTGACTGAGCCCCACTGATCCTACATGATGATTATATTCCTGAATCATGGGGGTATTTCTGCAGAGAACAGCGAGGTGATGGAGGGGTGCAAAGCTGAGTGAGCTCTCCTGCAGCAGAAAAAGTGCTATACATTGCAAGATGTTTCCTCAGAAGGATTGCTCAAGTTACTTAAGATCTCTCATATCAAAACCTGCGGCTCCCAAATCCCAAACCAAACTCAGGAAAATGTTTACCCCTAAAAGACAAAGGTTTGGCATCGCCCAGACAGTGTTTCAGGTCTTTCTTGCATTCAGTTAATGATAGTGCCTTTACCTTTTGCTTCCTCAAGCCTCAAGACATCAAGGGAGTGGGTGTTTCCTGACAGAAGAAAATCCTGATATTTAAATGACACTGTGACAGCCTGGGTATTTAAAATCCTGGGGTTTTCTTGGGAAGCTTAGCCATGGATTTCAATCAGGAGGCAATCAATCCTTTAATGACCATCGTTCATTTAAAGAAGTTAGGCTGAAGTTTGGTCAGCAAAAATTCCCCCAGGGTAAGTGCAGGACTGCATTTTGCCTGACTTAGATCAGGTCATCATTTTCCATAAGATTCTTGAGGCCTCATCAGACTAAACCAAAAATCAATTATGATTCCATCACTAATGTTATTCTCCTAACAAAAAGAAGAGGAAAAACACCCAAGTTTTGTTTGATTTTAGTTTTGTATGTTAACTAAGTCTAACCTGACTTTGCTGGGTGTTCTTCCTGAAAAAAACGTGTCTTGTCACACCTCCCCCAAAGAAATTACAGCTTAATTGAAGAGCAAACACAATGAAACCAATAAATTGCACCTTCAATTTGAAGAGAAAATATTCAGACAAGTAAAAGGTAAAGAATTTTTCCCAAGATTCACTGGACATAAGTGGCATCTTTCAGCAACAGAAAATGGAATTCCAGTGCCCCAATTATAGTCCAAATATCCTGGTGTGCTTTCAAAAAAATTATATGTTTTCCTAGAAGAATTTAAATCTTCCCTTTCCCTCAGAATTTAAATATTGCAAGACTTGGCACTGTAGTTTGCAAAGACAAGATAAACCAGGATATTTGTAATGAGAAATCTGTCTGTTCTAATGTAAACTTGTATCAATCATTTAACAAATTAATAATCTCACCATAATTAAACTTCCATAAAGAATATGTAAGCATTGGAGACACCAACTGATTAAATTCTAGTTTTAAATTCCCCAATGAATTCATTCTCTCTGAACTTTTTTTCCTCCCCATTTTGTAATATTGAACTTAGTCCTGTCAGGAATGTTTTATCTCTCTGCTCATTTGCATCCCCGACTTTTGGAAGTGAATTTCACAAACCTCTTTGCTTATAACTCACTGTCTTCCCTGAAGATACAGGGCAGATAATGTCATCAAACATGTGTTCAGTGAACTAGAAAGCAAAATTTTGTACCTTAAAAATACTCCTGTTGGAGCACAAACTCCTGGGTGACTGTGGAAGGTTAAGGAAATTGAGAGAGACCGTCAGTGCTACAGGGGCTTTGCTTTCAATGCCTGTGAGCTTTACTGAAAACACAGCGTTGAGATGGGCAGACACAACACCACATCTAAGGTCAGATGATTTCCTTCAATTTTTACCTTTGCTGGAAAAGCAGAAGCAATGTGAACCTCTCCTCTCCTCTCCTCTCCCTCTTTTTTTTTGCCATTCTCAGGTGTTCTTTGGATTTATGTTTATCTCCAGAATGGGTTGGGTTGGAAGGTCCCACAGTGTGTCATTTGGTCCAACCTCCCTGCTCATCCAGGGTCATCCCAGAGGACAAGGCACAGGATTGTGTCCAGATGGTTCTGGAATATCTCCAGGGAGAGACTCCACACCCTCTCTGGACAATCTGTTCCAGTGCTGGGTCACTGCACAGCAAAGAAGTTCTTCCTCATGTTCATAGGGAACTTCCTGGGCATTAGTTCCTGCCCGTTCCTCTTGTCCCATTGCTGGGCACCCCCGAGCAGAGCCTGGTCCATGCTCTGCCCCCTCCCTGCAGGCACTGACAGACGGGGATGGGTCCCCTCTCAGTGTCTCCTCTGGAGGCTGAACAGCCCCAGCTCCCTCAGCCTTTTCTCGTCACAGAGATGCTCCAGTCCCTTCAGCATCTTGGTCACCATCCACTGGACCCACTGCAGGAGCTCCAAGTCTTTCTTCTATTGTCTGTGTTACCCTGTCCGGAAATCATTAAATTCCTGCCCATTCTAACTCCTAAAACACAATGTGCAAAACCCCCAGGGACCTGTGCTCATACCACACTCTGGAGACCACGATGGCACATCCATCCATGCAAGGCAGGGCAAGATTCGACCAACAGCCCGATATCAAATGGTTACTGAGCACTGGAAAGAAGTTATGAATAAATGACAAAAAGTGCCTGCTCTCCTCACAGAGTGATCTGAAATGTGCAACTTTGCTTGCAGAATGTTGTGTTTCCATCCCCTCTTGCCAATTACTGAGTTAAGTGGTGCATGGAGCCTTTTAAAGACTAGAATTATTTTCTAAAGAGTAAGAGAATGTGAATCAAAGCCACTCATTACATATTCTCCTAACTTGGATGGTGTCCTCCACAGTAGGCTGCAGCTACTGGTTATTACACTTTCTTTTTTTTATTATTTTTTTCTGTTAGCAACAAGAATAAAAGGCTCTGAGCCAAAACCCGGAAATTATAAAACCCCATTAGGAAATAGCTGCTGGTTGATTCTGCTTATTATAGCAACTCCTAATAACAACAATGTACTTCTAGAGTCAATTTAGGCACCTCGTGCTGGATGATGATATTTAAAAACACATTTTGGAATTTTCCAGGATGCTTCTCATTCTTGGATGTGGTCACAGAATATCCTCCTGAATTAACAACCCTTTGTTCACTTTTTTATCTATTAAAGATGTATGAAGAGACTTAATTCCACTAAAATAGAATCTATCTATTCTAAATATATATCAAGGGAGGGGGAAAAAAAGAGTTTTCCTGTGTTAGACAGATAGGTTTTTGGGAGAAATATACTTTTCCTTTACACTGAGCGGTGGAGGTGGTGATCTGTTATTGATCTCAACACAGAGAGCAGAAGTATAATACAGTAGTTCTGCTACAGATTGTTCATTGACTTACTGGCTTAAAGCTGCACCATTAAAAAGGTCTGTTAATATACAGTTTGAGAAAGGATTCAATAATCTGATACAAATCCTGAGCTGGAGGAAACAGTCATACCTCCCACAGACTTCAAAGGCTGCTCAGCATTCCTGCACCAGACATACCTTTTTTATCTCTCTGGTATGTATTTAATCCTGTCTCATCTCCGCTGTAGCTTCAGCAAAGATCCAACAACAGAAAATCAGCATATTAAATACTTGTCAGTTATACTGAGTATCTCTGAGATGCATTTGGGCTCGACCAGGAGACACGTTCTCCTTGCAGATGTGAAATTGTGAAGGATGACAAGGTGTTTCTCTGCCCATCAGCCCCTTCTTCTCCGCTGCTCTTACTAATAACCAGACACAGGGGACACCGATCTGTTGTGCCATTTCTGATCTTTCAAGCAAAACCATCCATGGCAGAAGACACACGTGTGTGTGAGCGTGGCTATAAATGACTTGAGATTTCCCTGTGGGGAGTAGAAGGAAGAAATGGCATTGCAGGGCTCACCTTGCAAGAAGGGTCCTGATGAATGGAAGTGGTGCTGCTGAAACAGAGAAGGCTTCTGCCTTCTGTTTTGTTAGGGGAGGGCTGTGTGCTTGTTTCTGTTTGTTGGTTTGTTGTGATTTTTCCCCAAAACTCTAAGGAGACACTTGACTTGCAGTCTCCAGGTGTGCTCTTATCTAAAGCACCTGCTGCACGCGCAACTGAAAATACCCGAGTACCCAACAGCAAAAACCATCCCCTCTCTCCAGAAGCACAACCTTAACGTATCCTGTGATTTCCCTTGAAAAGGGTGTTCCTGGAAGACTTTACTCCCCTCTGGGTCTAAAATAGCAACCCCTTTAAAGGTACAACTAAGACTAAGTTGTGTAATGTCTGGGGTAAAAATATGAGAGCTTGAGTCACGATCCTAGTTCAGGCAAAGCTCCCAGTAAAACCCGGAGGAGCTTTGCCTCAAATATATTCAGTGCCTTGTTGTACTGGCTTCACATTCAGTTGTTAAAGCCATGGACCTTAGCAAGCTTCTTCATCCCCAAATTTATAGACTGGTGCATTTAAATTTGATCCCATCTCTCATTAGCTTCAAGATAATGAACATAACTGAAGGGCTTGGAAAACTTATTTACACTGCATTATATGTAATAGCTGACAAATCCTTTGAAAAGAGGCATCTGTTCCATATGCCCGGTGGGAATCAGAAAGTAACATCCTTTGTATGTAGGTAAATCACAGGATATTAATAGATCTTGAGAAAGAACGGGCTGTTGAGGGATGGGGTGGAGGCAAAGAGTGGGCTGGTGAGATACAAGCAGAGTTTAACGAAGAAAAGTTAGAAATCATCACCAATTCCTGCTTCATGGGCTCAGTGCTGCAAACAGGACTGTGCCCCTTGAAGACAGGACACGGCTGTGGCTGGGCAGCTCTGAAATGGAAAAGACACTGACTCCAGTGCCCAGGAAATGCCTCCTAACCCAGGCAGTGCAAACAAAGGGTTGGTATCGCAGGAAAACTGGGCTGAAGTGGGGGTTGTATCTGGGAAGCAGCACAAGGTGGGAAGGTGGCTCCTTGCATTTGTGCATGCACATCCCTTGGTTCTCATCCTATCTACAGGTTGTCCAGGTGCTCCATACAATAAAAGCAAATAGCTTTCGAGAGGAACAGAGAAGAGGATATAAATCCATATCAGGACGTCTGGTGATTGTCCCGCTCTGCTCTGTGATGGTGCACCCTCACCTTGAGCTCTGTGGATATTTCTGGGCACCACAAAATAAGAAAGAAATAATAAAGCTCTTAAAGAGTGTCCAGAGGAGGGTGGGGATGGTGAGAGGTCTTGAGTGGAAGCAGCTGAGGGCACTTGGTTTGTTCAGCCTGGAGGAGACTGAAGTGACACCTCATCGTGGTCTGCAGCTTCCTCACAATGAGCAGTGAAGGGACAAGAACTGATCTCTACTCTCTGGTTACCAATGCCAGGACCTGATGACATGAAGTCATGTTGGAGGAGGTTTACTTTAGGTATTAGGAAAAGATTCTTCACCCAGAGGGTGGTCAGGCACTGGAACAGGCTCCCCAGGGCAGTGGTCACAGCCCCAGGCCTGACAGAGGTCAAGGAGTGTTTGAAAAAGGCCCTCGAGAACATGGTGGGATTCACGGGGCTGTCCAGAGCAGTGCCAGGAGTTGGACTTTGGTGATTTTTGTGGGTCCCTTCCAACTCAGGTTATTCTAAGACTCTGTGATCCCATGGCCAAACTAGCCAGCTGTCCTCCACAGTACCAGATCCTTCCCTGTTCCAACACAAAAAGTCTTTTCATGTCATCTCATACCTGGGGACTAGAAATGTCCCAGTGCCATGCTGCTGTGAGCATCAGAGACTGCTCCACAGTTAATGCTCCACCTCCAAGCTGCAGAAACCACCCATTCTAAAAATTCCCACTGATTCACAAACTCTTCAATTTTGCCACGTGATCCCACTTCACAACATAATTTGACATCCTCCTACATCAGAAATACCCCATTTTCCACCCAGGACTGGAGAAGTTTTCTTCTGTTAAACTTTGACAAACAGCGTGTTGAAACACCCCCAATCAAGATTGAGTGCTCAGCAATTTCAATTCTGCTTCCTGCTTTTATTCTGTTGTTTTGATTGGATTTTTAATTTTCTTTTACATGGACTTCCAGGCCCTTCAATCTCTAAATTGTCATCCGTCACCCAGAATGAGATGAGGAGATGATCAGTTTGTCAAAGTCTTCCTGGAGGCATTTACCATCAGGACCAAAACTAGTTTCAGGAGAAGGAAAACCAACAACCAGCATTTAGAATCTTGCTCTGTGGCAATCAATCCTTTTACACTCTGAAATACATATATATATATATATATATATGAAGGTTTAATATTCTCCATCTGTTAAAACTCCAGAGCTGCAGCAGAAGGCACTTATACTTCATACTGAAACATAATAAACTTTGTCCTGTTAATCTGCACAAAAAAACCCAAAACAAAACAGAAAAACAAAACAAAAAACAAACCAAAAAAAAACCCAAACCAACAGCAAAACCTTAGAAAATCCAACAGTTAAAAAAAAAAAAAAAAGGAGACTAAAAACTCACACCTAAAACCCACACAACACCCAAAGGGGATCCTGTGGCTAAATGTGTGTTATACTCATGAAAGCCAAAGGCAAAGGGTTATTAGTGTACACTTGAGATCACTTAGAGAAGCCCAAGGGAAATGCTCCAGTGTTACTGCCAAAAAACACACAAAGAAACTATGTCTCTGAATACCCTGAAGGGATGAAAAAATGTTTAATGAATGAGTTCTTTACAGAGGTCAAATATTAACGATTTGTGCGTGCATTTTCTGTTGAAATTTCATTTTCTCTGTTCCAGCCTGGACAGGGAAAAATATCAGGAGACGAAACTTTGATTAAAATAAACGAATCAACACAGAGCTGTGTGCCTGGGTGAAGCTAATGCATGAGATTATAGAGTGAGACAGCTGCAATATTAATAAGGTGAAGAAGAGGGAAAAAAGTGATAGAAACCTCACAGGCTGATCTTATTTGGCTTGATTGTTTCTGCATTTTATCTAAAAAAAAAAGCCAGGACAACTGGACAAAGAATGATCTCTATTATTCTGGATATTCTTATTTTCTGATTCTCTGGGATGATTAAGCTGAGATGGAGAAAGGGGGATTGAAATTTAAAAAACAGACATCATTGAGTCATAGAATGGTTTGGGTTGGAAGGAACATTAAAAATCATCTCATTCCAACACCCTGCCATGGGCAGGATCACCTTCCAGTAGACCAGGTTGCTCAGAAAGACAAATAAAGAAGCACTAAAAAGAAATAATTCAAAGGAAAAAAAAAAAGATAAAAAAAAATAAAGAAGTAAAAGAAAAAAATTAAAAAATTAAAAGTAGGATTGGGAAGAAAGAGAGGAAGGCTGAAGGCTGCAAATAGTCAGGATGACAGGCAGACAGCAGAGGACAGAGGGATGCTGCCTCTGAGCAGAGCTCATTCCAAGGAATCCTTCCTCTCCGTGGTGTGAGCTGTGTCCACAGCAAGTTCCAGCTGCAAGATTCGTGGCTGCCCAGGGATGACTGGCAAGGTCTCCCCGTCCACTTGGCTCTACTTGCCAATTTGTAATAATGGGACTCATTAGTGCTCTACGCTCCACTGGAAATGCTTCCAAAGGTTTCATCGGAGCTGTACAAATGACTGTTTACTCAGGTAGCACTTCATTAGCTGCTCCTGCCCTGCTGTGGAATACAGGATAAATTACTACCTGGTGCCACCAGCATCACACCCACGCTGGCTGTCCTGTTCCTTGCACCACAGTGCTGGGGAGCAGCCACAGGGGATTCTGTTTCAAACCCGAAAAGATGCCACTCATGGCCAAAAGAAATCCTAAAAACCTGCAACGTTTCAATTTCCAGGCATAAAATTTATGCCCTGTGAAAAAGAACATGGTACAGACCAGGGAGCAAACTTGGTGTTCTCCCAGGTAACAAATGGTTGGATGAGAGGAAATGGCCTCAAGTTGCACCAGGGGAGATTTATGCTAGACAATATGAAAAAATTCTTCATGGAAAGGTTTGTGAAGCCCTGGAACAGTGAAGTAGTAGAGTCACCATCCTTGCAAGTAGTTCACAAAACATGTTGGTGTGGCACTTGAGGACGTGGTTTAGTGGTGAACACGGTGGTGGTGTTGGGTTGACAGTTGGACTTGATGATCTTAGAGGTATTTTCCAACCTGAAGGATCCTACGGTTCTGTGATTAACTTGCTTAGCGTGGCGTGAAATTTTTCACAAGCCTTACAAATCCACAGAGCCCACAACACCAAAACTGCCCTTTGCAGCCCCTCCTGCCTTCATCTTTTGTGCTTTTTGTCCACATTCTTCGTGGAGATTCCCCTTGACAGCACCATCAGGTGCTGACAGCACGGTGAAACCACGGGTCAGGCAATGAACTCTGAGACTCGGAGCTTGGATCTGGTCTCTTGGGGGTACCTGGAACTCAAACCTGTCTGATAGTGGGGAGCAGAGGCAGGTGAGAATATCCCATCATTTCTTGATGCTCCTCAGTCTCAAAAGATGCCAGTCCCACGTGTTGCAGCCAAAATCAAGCTGGTTTGTACTAATGGGTTAGAATGGAATGTGCAGCCGTATATTTTTCACTCCTCTGCTGAAATGCAGCTGTTGCTGTGTCTGTGTCTGTGTGTCTGTCTGTGTCTGTGTGGAGCTGACACTGCATGACCCCAGGCTGTGAAGTGTGGCACATTTCCTGTCATTCAAACTGTGAGGCAAAGGATGGGAAGGAGGGGCCTTCTCAGGAAGGTTTGGGCCAAGACAAGTAGAAACTTGAACTCTTGCAAATTGCTTTCTGTGGGATTTCTAATAACACAGAGGCTTCTGAAACTACTGAAATATGACGAGGCAATCACAGACTTTATTATTAATTAAGCCTGTGAAATGCAGGTGAAAATTTGCAGCTAATGATGACGCAGGCAGCATTTTTTTCCTGTCCTTCATCCCACGAGGAGACCCTCACTGTAATGTCAGTGGTCTGGTGGACAGACAGACACCAGACCTGCATTCCTCAGGGGCTGCCTTGTCCGTAGGCTCCATGGATGCTGTAGCAATTCCTGGATCCATTAACCTTTCCATGAGGGCAGGATCAGAGAGGGCTGTGAAAGCCTGATGTGTACTGAGTGATTTTCCCCGCAGCACCAGCTAATCACTCTGGTTCCAGACATAACTACTCAAGCACAGGACTCCAACATTTCCTGAGGCTCTTCCATCCCAACAGCAATTTTGGTTTACACTCATTAGCTGGATAAGAGGAGACCACAGGGCAGACACAACCTGTCACAGGACTCTTTAGGCTACTTCGCTTAACTCTCAAGACCTTCATTTTTGCACTATTTGCACGTCACCCTTTAGGCTGTTTCTGAGCACAGCACAGTCTCTGTCAATCCTCATTTGACAGGGGAGAGTCATGGAAATTAGACCAAATATTGGAAATTGGGAAATTAGATGGGATATGAGAAAGAAATTCTTGCCAGTGTGGGTGGTGAGGGCGTCCAGAGAAGTTGGGGATGCCCCATCCCTGGAATTGTTCAAGGCAAGGATGGATGGGGCTTGGAGCAACTGGTCTAATGGAAGGTGTCCCTACCCATGGCAGGGGGTTTGGATTAGATAATATTTAAGATTCCTTCCAACCCAAACTCTTCTGTGATTTTATGATTCTCTTATAAACCTCAACCCTATCTCAAAAACTCAGGGAAGAGGGAAGATGTGGAATGGTATATTCAAAGCCCCAAAGCAAGGAAAGTGGCCAAGCATTTTTAAAAACTATAGAAAGATGGGTTTTCTTAGTACCTCTTGAATTCGTGCTCCTCTGGCTTCAAATTTGCTCCAAGCAGAGCGCTATGGAGGACAACACTTGCAAACAGAAGTAATCAAAACAGAAAGCAAAATTATTTTCAGGGAAAAAAAAAAAAAAAAAGATCTGGCATTAAAATGTGGTGCAACCATGGCTAAGATGAACACATTCAGTGGAGGCTTTTGCGGTTATTTTCCATGTTCTCGATGTGAAATTCCAGAAAATCCTGAACTGACACCACATCATGGCACCATCCTAGATCCTCACCATACAGAATAAATCAGGACAGTTCCAGTGCATGCTCCTGAATTCAGCCACACGGAATCACACCACAGAGAAACCTGGGATGCTGACAGATAAAAAATGGTGTGTGATAAATATTCATAACCAATCACTGGGATTTCTCGCCAGCTTTGGCCAGACCAGTATTATCCTGGCCTCGACTGGGGAAACCACTTTCAACCCAGAGAATTCCTGAAGCTGCCACACATCAGCCAGCACCTATTTTGGGGTTCCCAGGGATCTTTATAGCTCATGTCTGCCTCAAAAGTGCAAATATCCAAGGCTTTAGCAACATAAAGAAGCAGAGCATCCCACTCCTGAACGCCTTCCTACGTTTGGTAAGTCGTCTCCTTCTCATCTTACAAACATATTTCTCAAGATTCCTCACTCAGTCGAAGCACAGACTTTTATGCAAATTATTTTGTTTATTTTTATGATGTATGCAAATGAAGTCTTTACTCTGAACATTCTTGATGGTGCTATAAATGTAAGAATAGATCTTGAATTAGCCCTTTTCATTGTCAGAATGGCATAAAAACCAGCTGAGGGATTCAGAGGCTTAAATGTGTAACCAGTTGGATATAAAACAACTTTTATATCTTGTAAAAATTAAGGGTCTGGGCTGAGGTATTTGAGTATTAAAACAAGATCTCTAAGAAGTTAGAAAAATCACATCTTTTTCAGAGCTAAATGGAGATCAAGACAAGAAATCAGTGATTGAGGCAACCTGTGGTTTAAGAACCTCTTTCTTTCTAGTTCTCCTGTGTGAACTGGGAACTTTTAATGGGAGCCAAAGATGGCAATTTCAGCACAGACTGAATAAACAGAATGATGCTGCATCACTTTTCTTCCCACCTTATACACTCCATTGGCTGCATTCTCACATGCTTGGCTTGTACCCGATAGCCCACACTACTCTAAAATTAGGTTTACTTGGCAAATATATCATCAGATAACCTCCCCTTTTACACAACTGGGACTAAAGGAGGTGCAGAGGTAGGGAGGAATCAGAAACAGGGAAGAAGTGGAATAACAGGAGCAGACCAAGGGAGATCAGAGGCCAAGGACTGCTGGGAGCTCTGAGGTAAACACTTTGCCTCTAATTGTGTGTAACTCAGGCTGCTGCCCAAATACATTGCTTTTCCTTTATTTAATCTGACTGTCCTGTCAGGGGACAGGGAACTTGAATCACAGAACTGGAAGAGACCCACAAGGATCATCGAGTCCAGCCCTGAGCCAAGGGTCACACCACACACCTCAGAGCACCATCCAGGTATTGTTCTGGGCCCCTCAGGTCAGGATGGACATTGAGGTGCTGGAGCAGGTCCAGAGAAGAGCAACAAGGCTGGGGAAGGGACTGGAACACAAGTGCCGTGGGGAGAGGCTGAGGGACCCCAAGATGCCTCCACTGTGCTCACATCACATCCACCCTGTACCTCCACACCCCAAGGCACCGAAGAGTGACAATGTCAAGGGAAGGGTCTCATGGGAGAAGGAGAGGCTCAAGAAAACTGATTATTGTTCAAGGAACACCTCTTTCAATCCCAAGAGAGCTTCCACCCCATTGAATAAGTTAGGTATAAAAATGTTGTTTTATTGATGGGGAATAAATGCAGAGTGAGGCAAAGCATCTTATTCAATATTTTTCTATGCCAGGAACTGACCTGAACTCAGATCCAAGTTACTTCTATAGTGATGAGGAAACTTTCTTCCCTAGACCTCCAACTCCTCTACAACAAAAATCAAAGCAGAAAACCAATTCATCTTAAGATTTCTATACAGACAAACAGATGTTCTACCAACGTTATTGTGGAAAGTAAGAGTTTGCCTGCCAAATGACATCTCCAAGCTGCCTGCAGTAACCTCTGCAATACTCAGTTCCTCCATTCAGAGTCCAAATATGGATATTCCCATGAATATATCTGCCCCATCCACAATGGCAGTTGTAAAAGAAGAGAAAATCCCATTGTGCAGGGATCACGGAGCTCAGAATAACAGTGAAAGTGGCACCGTTCTATCATTTAATGAGATGCCCTCACCTGGAATATTGTGTTTGAGTTTCACTGTCCTGCCTCAGCATTGAAACGTAATGAAATGAAGTGCCATGAAATAAAATACAGAAGGCAGAAGGGGAGGAGGAGGAGGGAGGAACAGGCAAAGAAAATTAGTAGAAACCTGGGAGGACTTGTGAACAAAGAGAGGAGAGGAGAGGAGAGGAGAGGAAA
>VWZG01011347.1:233866-249474 GCA_013396735.1 Grallaria varia
GAGGATCGCGACGGCAGGTGGGGGGGGGGAGGGGGGGAGAGGAGAGGAGAGGGAGAGAGAAGAACAAGCTGCTTCATTTTTGGCAGCAGCACAGCAGAATTATGATTGGAATAAGGAAAAAGAGAGAGGGGAAAAAATAGGGGGAAGGGAAGTGGGAAGAGCTAAGACAGCACAGCAGTGTGAGAAGAAGACAAGAGGCAGAAAAGGAGAGATGAGCATTTTGTGTCATAGATTACTGTGTAGATTTCCTAAATTACTGTTTATGCTTTCGTTTCATGAAGGTTTGAAAACCTCGTATCTCTGCTTCTTAAATAAGCAGGTGAGACAGATGGAAGTTGTTTTACAAGTGTGAATCCCTCTTGTAAGAAAAGCCAAATGAAATTAATGAAATGAAATTAAGAGCAAGGAAGAGGAGCATCTACCTAACGTATGTGGCTACATGCTTCACATACAGATAAATAAAGTTTTATCACAAAGAATAATACAGCATCATGAGGCACACAATTAACTCAAAGACTTCTGGCCACAAGATGTCCATTGTTTCATATTAGGCTTCCACAAATATCAGAAAACAGCTGTCTTCCTAGGCCATCCAACTGAGTTTTATCTTTCTCCTGGCGCAGACTTTCCCAGTATTTCAGGAGTTTAAGGAAAGACCTCCCACAGTAGGGAGCATCCTGACCCAGAACAGCCCCTGAACCCTTTAATGTCTTCAGCCAAGATCTACAGCAAGCTAGGTATAGAGGAATAGGAAAGGCTGATGCATCACAGAGGACTTTTGGGGGTTTTAAGTAATTCCTAGGCTTTGCAGAAGACCACCCGATCAGAAATGAATGCCTTACCCAAAAGACACAGAGAATAACAAAGTGGGGCTGGGAGCATGTATGTGATGTGGAAAAGCACAACCAAATGTTTGTGACAGATTCCTTTTTGTTCGTTTTCATGTTCCCACTGCTCCTGTCACCTCAGCTGGTCAACATGCTCTGAACAGGCTGTGGTCACCCCTTGGGAAGGTGTTGGACTTACATCTCCCCTTCAACCCCCTTTCCCCGAGCTGGGCTCAGTGGCAAGAAAGCTGGAACTGGGAGAAAGACACTGGGATCCTAACAAACTTTTCTGCCCCTGGACTATCTTATGTTTATGTTTGCTCTGCTAAAGATGTCTGAGATGGGATTTTGACTTCACAGTGCAGAGGTTTATCTAACTGATCCTAGATTGGCTCCTCTGAAATGAATCAGCCTGGTCCATGGCTCATAGTGGGGTGCCTTTTATAGCTCTAAGGTATGGAATCACAGAATCATTAAGATTGGAAAAGACTCCTAAGTTCATCAGGCCCAACCACTAACCCAACTCTGCTGGGTCCACAACTAAACCATGCTCCTAAGCATCACACCTACAGACTTTTTGAGCACTTCCAGGGATGGTGACTCCAACACTTCCCTGGGCAGCCTGTTCCAGTGCCTGACAACCCTTTTGGTGAAGGAATTTTTCCTTAACATCCAGCCTAAATCTTCTCTGGTGCAACTTTGAGACCATTTTTTCCTCATTCTATTGCTTGCTACCTGGCAGAAGAGCCTGACCTCCACCTGACTACAGCCTCTTGTAAAGGAGCTATAGAGAGTGAGAAGGTTCCCTCTAAGTCTCCTTTTCTCCAGGATGAGCCCCTCCAGCTCCCTCAGCCACTCCTGGTGCTCCAGACCCTTCTCCAGCTCCATTCCCTTCCCTGGACATGCTCCAGCACTTCAGTGTTTTTCTTCTTGTGAGGGGCCCAAAACTGAATCCAGGATTTGAGGTGTGGCCTCACCAGTGCTAAGTCCAGTGGGAAATAATGATCAAGTTTTGATATAATTATCAAGCTTTTTGTGCAGGTTTTTCTTTTTTTTTTTTCTTATGTCAAAGCAGCCTGAAACACATGAAAATTTGCTGCTGCCACCAGAGTGGGGTTTTATAACATGATTTTTTGAGGATGGATTAGATGCCTACACATTCAAGACTGACAGTGCATCTCTAGTGGACTGTTGGAGGGCTCTGGATGGTGCAAGAAGCTAAAGATGGTGTGTTTCTATTCACACAAAGTGAATTTATCCCACAGGCATCCAGATTTCACTTTGGAGTGGACTAGTTGGTTCACTCAAAGGAAAAAAAAAAAAAAAGGCAGAGAATTAATATTTATGCAATGTAGATGATCAAGGGAGCAGGATGTGGGAGTTATTTGACAATGTAGATGCAACTTCTGCAGTTGCCTTTGTTTATTCCTCCATCCTTTATCTCATATAGCTGTTTACAAGGCAGCATTTCTGAAGCAGGAACAAATTCTCCCTCTGGATTTGGGTAATGCCTCGTCTGAGAGGTCTGTGATCTCAGCCAAAAGTTACTGTCATACCAATACCAACACTCCATCTTCTATATGGAAGAATCTCGGAGAACATTATAATTGTAAGAGATTTACATAGACTGGAATTGTTCTGTCTGGTCCTAAAATGCTGCAGTCTCTGGGGGAGAAGGCACTGACCTATAAAGAACATACAGACACTGCATCAGGGAATTGGGATTGACTAGTGATCTCCCCCCCTGTCTCTCTCTCTCTCTCTCTCTCTCTCTCAGAAACTTGTTCCTCAACTGCCTGCACTTAAAGGAATTTAAAATGCAGCCCATAAAAGAGACTCTAAGGAAGAAAACCAGCAGACTGCAGAATGGGTTGCACACACTCTACAAAAAGCTATTGAGGGAGAAATATTGTCATAAATTGTGTTAAGTACAGTGTGTTGAGTCAGAAGCAGAGTTTTGACGGAAATTACAACAGCAGTTTGAAGGCAAGTCATTTTGGGTCCTGTACCATGCCAAGGCCTACTTGGTGGACCTGGCAACAGCAGTTTGTGGTGTTTTGTTCTATCACAACCATTTCCCAGGAGATGCATTCCTGTGGGAAGGAGTTCTTGCCCAGCGAGGCTGTAGACTCACCATCCCTGGAAGTGTTCAAGGCCAGGCTGGATGGGGATCTGCACAACTTGGTCTAGTGGGAGATGTCCCTGTCCATGGCAAGGGGTTGGAACTGGGTGATCTTTAAGGTCCCTTCCAACCCAAATCATTCCATGACTCGATGATTATGTAAGAATTTTCCCAGGTTGAACAGATGGAGTGTTAATGTCATGCCCATTGAATACAGAGATTTTTTCAGTCCCTTTTTTTGCCTTCATACCTCCCAAGCTGCTCATGTTTGGACCCAAACCCTCTCGCTCCAGACCCTGCCTCCCTGTGTTCACCTTATGGTAGCCTTCTTCATGGATCCTTGTTTTTAATTTAGGTCACCAGAGACAGAACATCTGTCAGGAGTGCCAGCATCCCTCCCTTCCCATGGATACAGTAGGTGTCGGAAATCCTCACCAGATGGTTGGGTTTACACCATTTTGGGCATCAAAGCAGGACTTCCATGGCATTTCAGAGAGTCTGGCTTTTGCACACACAGGTAAAAATAAAGTAATAAAACATCTGCCTTCAACTGGTTTGAAAATAGCCCAGCTCAGCCTCAAACTGGATTTGCTTCCCTGTGCTGTATTGATGATAAGGGAAAAATATTTAGAGTCATTTGCAGTTAAAAGGTAGGGAGCTTAGCAAGCTCAGAGCTTCCTGAATACAGAGAGAATTGATTTTTCCCAAAAATAGCTGATGGGGAATTTCTCTACCATTTATACAGCTCTGGTGCCAGATGACTGCCTCCAACCTGACGTAGGGAATCTGCTAAGCAAAGGACAACTGGAAGTGTGACAAAATATGGCTCTGCTGTTCTTTCAGCAGCGTCAGCATCTCCTGGACGTGCAGCAACCATCATTTAAATGCTCATCCCCATGTTTCAGACTTCCCTGGGTTCACCCCCCGACCAGAAGCAACTGGTCCCTTCCCAGGGAGACACTGGTGAGCTTCAAGGTGATTGTTTGAATTTGTCTGCTCTGTGCAGAGAGCTGTGGAGCACACTGGGGGATGCTTCCTAAGGCAGGCCAGAGAAAGAGACATAGAAAAGTGTTCTGAGAGCCTCTGATATCAAGGGAAGGTCACGTTGACTCAGGAGCTTCTAGCAGGGATGTCACCTTCCTTGAATCCTGAGGACATTATGGATTTGGTGGGATATTTTTGGAGGCCAAAAACAAACAATGAATTTAAGTCAAATGAAACTGGATTTTTCTTTGGATTCTGAGTCAAGAACCAGTTACACAGAAATAAAACCTAATTTTGGACTACAGACACCATTTAGCCACCAATATTCTTCATTAGTTTTTCCTCATGAGGCTGCTAGGAAGTTTTATGGTCCTTTGGTGGGTGGAAGCTTATACCCTGCAGCACCACCAAAACACTATTTGCATTGGACCATAATCTTCATTCAGTTATTTTCTGTTTTTCCTTTAACTGACAGATCAAAAAAGAGAATTCAGAAGCTGGTAAAAAAACCCCCACGTCCAAGCAGGTTTCTGAATCATAATGCATAAGACGTGTTTGCCCCCTGAGCAGTAGACAGGGAGGATATAATTGGCAGATCTTTTTCTTCTTCATGCACTCTAACTTTGCCAAAAGCAAGCTGTCAGGGAAGCTGAGAGCACAGAGACAACTGCTCAGGTTTCAGAGCAATGATGGCCTGCAGCTTAGCCCCAGATTACAGAGAGCACAGAAGTGTAATGTTAGTCATATTTGGAAGGTCAGACTGGTCCAGAATTCATCTTCCTTGAGGATTCTGTAACAAATTCAATGTGAATATCAGTTTGTCTTTGAACCACGGGTGCAGAAATCTGAAGCCTACAGGAGAATAAGCAATGGCCCTCCTGTGGGAGGGATGGCAGGAGAGTGCATGGAATGAGAACATCACGCAGGACCAAGATCAGAGAATCATAAAATCCTAAAATCATAGAACCATAGGACCATAGAATCATAGAATCATAGAATGTTTTGGGTTGGAAGGCACCTTAAAGACCATCCATTTCCAATCCCCTGCCATGGGCAGGGGCACCTTCCACTAGACCAGGTTGCTCAAAGTCTCATCAAACCTGGCCTTGAACACCTCCAGAGATGGGGCAGCCACAGCTCCTCTGAGCAGACTACACAAGGGCCTCACAGTAACGAATTTCTTCCTAACAGCTAATCCAAACCTGCCTTCTGACAGTTTAAATCCATTTCCCCTTGTTCTATCACTCCAGTGGAGAAGGAAGACAACGGATAAACTTCTGCGCCATCACATCCTTCTATCACCTGTGCCAAATCCTAAATTCTCCTAATGTCCCCCATAAGCAAGGAGGAAGGAGCCAGAGCCTGCACGACATCCTGCTCCAGGCAAAACCAACCCTGTACCTTCCTGATTTTTTGCACATTAATGATGGAACTGGGCCTGACTGCACTGATGTCAGGAGAAAGTATTCCAATTAACTCTGTAAAACCAGCTACTGCTTCTGAAGGCCTGAAAGGAGCAATGTCACTGCTGGAAAGTGGAACTCTAAAGTCTTAAATCTGGTCTGTGGCTTGAGAGATTTTGACTACAGAGTTTTTTCTACCAAAATCAAGTTCAAATCCCCCAAGAGATGTTTTGGACATTGTCTAGTTTCATTTTGAGTGTGTGGTTGGTTTAGACTGTGAGAACAAAGGCTAAGAAAGGGTATGACCAATCTCCATAAATAAGTAAGGAGAATAAACATCAGGGAGGGAGACAGGTTACTTAAAGTCACTGAAAAAGTTGTCACAAGGACAAATCCTTGAAAGCCAACCACAAAGACAGGGAGACTAGAAATGAGAAGAGCACTGTCAACGTAAGAGTTGTGAAGCTCTGGAACAGCCAGAGTGGGAAGTGATGTGGGAAGGAACAAACTGGTGGGTACCAAGATAGAAACTGATGTATTTATATTCTTAAATAATGAATAAATAATGCTGGTTGTATGCACTCAGCATCAACAATCTCTCCTCTCCCTCTTAGCACACAGACTTTGGGGACCCGAGCATGGGTTTGTCTTTTTAACTGGTTTATTTTCCACAGTTTTTTCCTCCTCCAGAGAAACAATAAATAAATACCTGCATAAATAATAAATCTGAGGTGGAGAAAACAAAACAAAAAATGAAAGCACCTGGAAAAATCAGAGAATGAACCATCCTGCAACCCCAGAAGAATTAGGAACTCAGCTGCAAAGAAAGGCACCAAGCACAAGGACTGCATGTCCCTGAAGACCCGACTGTGAATGTTTCATCTGTCCTTACAACCAGGAAAAGCAAATTTAACAAACTATATTGTGTTCACAGATCAAACCCAGTGACATGTGACTGACATGTGAGAAATATTTGGTTCAGTTGGGAAAACACTAAGAAATCGAGATTTTTTTTTTTTCCCCTCTGCTTTTTACCTCCGAAGAAAGTCTTTGAAAACAATCCAGGCAAGCTCCACAAAAAGGAATATTCTTAGAAGAAGACAGACCCACTTAGCTTTATTTTGAATAGATCTGGTAGACCTAAGATATTTCAGAGACTAGAAAAATAAAAGTAAATAACATAACCTTGTTTTGTTCTGTAAGTGGTATGAATTTACTTTGTAAAGGAGGTGAGTACTAGAATACTGCTGTCTTTCAGGAAAAAAAAAAAACGGGTGGGGGAAAAAAGCAAATATTATTTTAAAGTTGAAGGAAAAGCTTTAAGGGGACAAAGAGATAAATTGATGTTTTTTTATTGAAAAAAAAAAAGCAGAACAGGTTAAGGTATGTGCCTGGGAGTATGAGAGAATGCTGTGCCATAGCAGGCATTGGTGCCTCTGGATTGAGGCAACACTTTCTCATCTCCCCTTCCTCATACCACTCAGTTTGATGAGGACTGGCATGAGCTGCTTTGCTCCAAATGGCCTCATCCTGCCTCCAGCTGCACCCTCACATCCATCCACTGGGTCTGAAGAGTTTCTGTGTCCTTTATAGAGACATTGATGCCAACAATTTACTACCATATTAACACTTCAGAGATAAACAAAACAAGAGGATTGAATTGTCAAAAATATAGAGAATTGTCCACAATTATGGTGGCCGAAACTGGTTTTATTCTTTCTCTAATGGGAGTGGAGAGCACTCACTTCCTAGTTCTTATAAGCCAAGAATCATGGAATCACTAAGGCTGGAAAAGACCTTTGAGAACATCAATTCCAACCATCAACCCGACACCACCACCGGGTTCACCTCTAAACCACGTCCTCAAGTGCCACACTGAGATGTTTCTTCAACACTTCCAGGAATGGTGACCCCACCACAGTTCCAGGGCTTTACAAACTTCTCCATGAAGAATTTTTTCCTAGTATCTAATCTAAGTTCCTCTGGTGCAGCTTGAGGCCATTTCCTCTTGTCCTTCTACTTGTTACCTGGAAGAAGAGACTGACACCCACCTCATCACGACCTCCTTTTAGGTCTTTGTAGGGAGTGACAAGGTCTCCCTTCAGCCTCCTTGTCTCCAGTGGAGGCTATTACACTTTATTTCCGAGAATTTCTTCTTCTGGTTGCCAGCACAGAGCAAAGCCCCTGTTTCAAGGATAACTTAGCAGTGTTTCTTTCTGCAGCAAGTGCAGCAGTGTAGCCATGGATACCCAGAAATGGTGGAGAAGTTGGAAGGAAAGGGCCATAAAGTTCCTGCACAGTGATGGGGAAGTGGAAGAAAACGGAACTACCTGAAAGGAGGTTGTGTGAGGTGGAAGTCAGGCTCTTCTCCCAGGAGACAGGACAAAGGCAAACAGCCTCAAGGTGTGCCAAGGAAGGTTTAGGTCGAATATGTAGGGAAAATTTCTTCTCTGGTAGAGTGGTTAAACACTGGAAGAGTCTACCCAGGGAAGTGGTGGAGTCATCATCCCTAGAAGTGTTCAAAAAATGAGTGGACAGGGAATTTTGTGATATGGTTAACTGCGTGTGGTGATGCTTATTCAAATGTTGGACTTGATGATTTTGGTGGTCTTTCCCATGATTCTAAGACAGGGTTTCCAGATCTCATCACTGGCTCCTGACTGATTCCTCCTGTGACTGAGACACCACCTGTGCCAAAGCTGTTACCCAAAAGCAAAAATATCTTCCTTCAAATTTCGACCTGCTCTCCTTCCTTCAGAGGGAATGATAAACACGCTTCCGTCTTCGTCTTTTACAACTTTGTTCCAATGTTAAAAATGCTGCTGGTTTTGTAGAGGGAGCCCCCTTTTTTCCAGTGCCATTACACATTGTACACAACAGCCAAAAGGAAAAAAACAAACAAACAAAAAAAGAGCAAGAAGATGCCGCAAGTGAAACTCTGCCACATTTATTGTCATTTCATGGGATGTTAACCAAAGAAGAGACTTCACAAAGCTATTAATTTGCTCAATTATGGCTGATGGATGTTAGCTCTTTCGTTCTCCAGAATCCATCTCTTTCCTCAAAGCTTGTCAACGAGTCCCTGAGTGACACTACAACCTCCACTAGTGACAGAGCCTGTGGTTTCATCATGGAAGATTTTTACATTGTTCAGTGATTTATGCGTGTCAACAGGTGCAAGACGCTTGCAAAACTACAGGCAGGGATGCTCAGAGATGAGGGCAGGAGAGACAACGAGGCAGTTTGGTTTCTTTAACATTTCCTCTGATGGAGTAAAGAAAGAAGTTGTTCGATCTTCATAAAAAAAGAGGTTTGGTAACAAGGTCTGACCCCAGTAGCTCAGACCAATCAGACCCAAAAGGCTCATTAGCTGATGAGACAAATTCTTTACTTAGTACAATATGCAGAAGCTTTCATACCAATTGCACCCATGAAATGGTCTAGAGTTAAATAATATGTTTTTTGCTAAATAAGAAGAGAGGAGAAGGAGAAATGAACAGGCAGGAGTTGGGGAGAGATGAGCTGTTTGCAGCTTATGTTTGAAATCAGTCAGAACAAATGGGGCACAAGGATAACGTCACAGCTGTAGAGAAGACACTGACAGCAGTAATACTCCAGGAAATGCCTCTTAGTAATGAAAGAGAGAGAAGAAAATTGTGGC
Organism: Grallaria varia; assembly: GCA_013396735.1. Taxonomy (NCBI): domain Eukaryota; kingdom Metazoa; phylum Chordata; class Aves; order Passeriformes; family Formicariidae; genus Grallaria; species Grallaria varia. The sequence continues at coordinate 242,864 of VWZG01011347.1, forward strand.
AGAGGCTGGTCTCCCTTTATGGTGGGTTTTTTAACACAGAAGGGTAATTTTAAACTGGATGGTGTAACGAATGAGGGAGTTAAGAGGAAATGTTTAAGGCAGAGGAGAGGGTGGACTTTGTCTTTTAAATACGTAGAAAGTGGCAATAGCGTCTGTGCTTATGCTTGATGAACTGGAATAGCAGAAGATGGTGATAGCAGTAATGAAGACCAGAGGAGAACTAATTAAATTCAATTTATTATTATTACTCTCTCTTTTGCCGTGTTCCACACTGATTTTTACATATCTGCTTTATAACTGTGCTCTTCCTGCTGTGCTGCTTCCTACCTGGCTAAGCTGCATTGACACGGATATTTCGCCTGCATTTGGAGTTTCCAGGATGTGCCAGGTAAAGCCACTTTGTTTGGGGTAAACATTCATGCTGGGAATTGATTGCTGATTCCTGCAAACAGCAGTTCCACAAGGAACTGGCAATTCCTAAATTATCACAGAGATCAGAAGGAACCAAGGTTTTAAGTCTCTAGGTGGGGCACACAACGGAGGGCAGAGGTAGGTTTGTATTGCAAAGGAGGTGGGGGGTGTTTGGGGTGTGATCTCCCACTGGCAGAGATTGAAGTGTGTCCCACTGAGATACTACCACTGCTTTACTGGTCCTTAAAATCACTGAGGTCCTGGAGCATTACACAGCCCAGAGCAAGAGTCAGGAGCAGGAACTGCCCACCACTGTGGAAAGCCTCTTACAGAGAGTAAGAGTAAGAGTGAATTTGGAAGGATAATAGGATGAAACATAAATTCAAATGAAAAAGCAATGACTAGAAAATGCCTTGGCAGCTCACTGTCATACTTAGATTTTGTTTCTTCTTCCTTTTTTTTTTTTTAATTATTATATTCAGAAATAAATTCTCGTGTGAAGGAGAAAGACTCCACTGAATTCAATAAAACTACTCCACTTTATCCAACCTACAATTCAGTCTGACTTTCTGCTATGACCTACCATTATCTTTCTACTCCACTACCCTTTATTACTCGATTCGTTCCCTGTAGACACCAAGACAGGAGCAGTTCTTAAACAAGGAAGTGAATGTGATACATGCAGTGAGTTGATGTATTAGTTCACCAAAGGGGTGGGATTAATTTAATCTCACTTTTAAGGATCTGATACAGGTGTCCCACCTGATTTTCTCATCTTGTCTCCCACTGAAGATGCTGGAGGGAGAGCAAATACAGTCAATGGAGTTCAGAGTGTGAGTCATCTGGCCAAATGTGGACACCTATTTTAGGCTGGGAAATCACGCCCTGAGCTCCACTGCCTCTGCTGACTCACCCTCCATTGACTAGGAACAGAATCCAGGGCAACTTGCACAGCTGCTGAACACCCACGTTCAGATATCTGCAGTTAACCAGATATCTGCAGTTAACAAGATATCTGCAGTTAATCAGAAATCTGCAGTTAATCAGACAACTCCCACCCCATGTGCTCCAGGAGAAGAGCATGACCTGGAAGGTGTCAGCTGAAGGGACTACGTGGGACAGAGGTGCTCCTTCTACAGGGAGCAGGGTGTGGGATAGGGAGAAGCTTGAGGATGGGGAGGAAGGGAAGGGAAGTATTTAGCTGTTAAATAGTTTTGCAATATGCTGATTATTAGGAGGCTGATTTGCAGAGATGCTGAGCAGCCACGACGCCCACTGAAGACAATGGGAGCTCAGCACTTCCGAAAATCAGACTCCCGCTTCTTGGAATTGAATGGAATCCTTAATATTTGAAAGGATAAAAGGGGCTGGGGGATGAGTGGGCAGACAAGTGAATGAGCTTCCTCCTCAAATGCTTTGCAAAGCCCTTTCCATCAATATTATCAATGCTTCCACACATTGTGTGCAAGGGAAAACGCTGGAGCATTACATGGAAATCAAGGTTCAGAAGGTCAGGCAAACTGGCTGCTGTGTTCCTAAGGGCTGATCCAAAGACTAGCAAAGTATAAAAGAAAACACCTACTGGAGTGACTGCCAGAAGAGAGGTTTTGTCTGGCTGCAAAGCCACTAAGATGTTTCCAGAGGTCCAACTCTGCCAATGGAAACTGTCCCTTAGAGTGAAGCCCTGAACCATGGTTGAGCTGATGTAAAATCACATCATTTAACAGAGGGATTCCTTGCTCCTCAACCCCTGGTCCCTCCTTACCCACCCAGTATGCCAGTGTGTTCCAGTTCCAGTCCTCGACTGACCCTTCCTGGAGCCATCAGGGCTCACTAGAAGAATTGCAGCTCCTTCCTTGCTTTTTGAGGAATTTCTCTGCTAGGTGAGCAAGCTGAACTGGCTCGTGTTGGGCAGCCAGCAGAACCAGCACAAAGCAAGATGGAATATGAGACTGATTTTGGGAATAGGGAAATGTGCCCTCTCCCTTTTAGAGATGGTAACATGGTCACCTGGAGGTATTTCATCACACCTTGCTGTGCCTGCCTTAAATGAGGTTGCAGTGAGGTCGGGGCCAGTCTCTTCTCACATGTCTCATGTGAAAGGACAAGAGGAAATGGCCTTAAGTTGTGCCCGGGAAGGTTCAGATTAAATATTTTTAATTGTTTTTTTCATTGAAAGGATGATTGGACATTGGAATAAGTTGCTGAGGGAGGTGGTGAAGTCACTATCTCTGAAAATGTCTGGATGTGGCACTTGGGGATATGGGTTAGGGGTGATTCTGGTCTTATGTTGAAGGTTGGACTTGATCTTGAAGGTCTCTTCCAGCCTTGATGATTCTGTGATTCCATGGTGTGCACACGGTCCGAAAAAAAATCCATGAAATTATACAAGGTCAGTGAGGGAAAAATATATTTCTTCCTGGTTTATGTCTTTCTTTTTTAAAAACCACCTGGCTGATTTCCTCAGCTGGGTTTTCAGTGTGACCAAAGAGCAATTGCAACAGCACAACAATAGGGATGAGGCCACTTTGCCACTGAATTGCCAATTTCAGTGAGTTATGGATCGATCAGGGCATAGGAGCCCTGGGGAATTCCCAACTCCAAAGGGAGAGTGGAGAAGCAGCAACTCTTGAGCTTCAGCTTTCCCACCAGAAATCATAGAATCATAGAATTGATTGGGTTGGAAAAGATCTCCGAGATCATCAAGTCCAACCCTTGCTCCAACTCCAGTCCGTTTACCAGATCATGGCACTCAGTGCCACGTCCAATCTCAGTTTAAAAACCTCCAGGGACGGTGAATCCACCCCCTCTCTGGGCAGGCCATTCCAATGCCTGAGCACTCTCTCTGCAAAGAATTTCTTTCTAATATCCAACTTCAATTTCCCCAGGCAGAGCTGAAGCCCGTGCCCCCTTGTCCTATTGCTGAGAGCCTGGGAGAAGAGACCAACCCCCACCTGGCTATAACCTCCCTTCAGGGAGTTCTAGAGAGTGAGGAGGTCACCTCTGAGCCTCCTCTTCTCCACACTAAACACCCCCAGCTCCCTCAGCCTCTCCCCATAGCACTTGTGTTCCAGTCCCTTCCCCAGCCTTGTTGCTCTTCTCTGGCCCCGCTCCAGCCCCTCAATGTCCATCCTGAGCTGAGGGGCCCAGAACTGACCACAACACTCCAGGTGTGGCCTCACCAAGGCAGAGTCCAGGGGAAGGATCACTGCCCTGCTCCTGCTGGCCACGCTGTTTTTAATACAGGACAGGACCCCATTGGCCTTCTTGGCCACCTGGGCACACTGCTGGCTCATGTTGAGCTTCCTGTCAATGAGTCCCCCCAGGTCCCTTTGTGCCTGGCTGCTCTCCAGCCACTCTGTCCCCAGCCTGTAGTGCTCCATGGGGTTGTTGTGGCCAAAGTGCAGGACCCGGCACTTGGCCTGATTGAACTTCATCCCATTGGAATCAGCCCATCTCTCCAATCTATCCAGATCCCTCTGCAGAGCCCTCCTGCCCTCCAGCAAGTTTTATAAAAGAATGTTTTTATAAAACACCACAGAGGTAAAATAGTGATGATTAATAAGGATGCAGAGAGGGCTGGGTACCTCAGGGATGTTTTGCCTGTCTTGGCAAGGACAGTAAACCAGAGGCTGACAGAGTTAATCTTCACACAGGAGACCGGATGGAGGTTGTGTCACAAGAAGGAAGGGTTTGGAGAATTTTCTGTTATTTGGATCCGTTGGGTCTTGAAGATCTTGCAGGAAACTCGCTAACGCAAACTGAGTCATTAGTGATTATCTTCAAGAGTTTGTGGAGGATTCAGAAGTACCAGAGGACTGAAGAGGGACAAATATAGAACCTGCCTACGAAAAACAGAGCTGATGACTGAGAAATTACACACTGGTAGGCCTAACTTCCATCTGTGGGCAGATGCCAGAAGAAATTATTAAGCAATCATCTGCACATACCCAGAAGATAATCACCTCCTTAAAGACAAATAAATAAAATGCAAATGTAATATAGGAAATAATTCCAAATAAGCTAATTTACTTTCTCACTTAGTAAAAAGCCAGATGAGAAAGATGGTAAAAAAGATGCCACATGAGGCTAGAAAAAAGTTTTAGCAGTAAGGTTAGGAAGAAATCATCATAGAGAGTTAGGACTAATTTGTAAATCAGTTTTTGAAGAGCAATTATCAAAGGCTTTGTATCATCAGAATAGAAGTGGATCTTAAATGAGATATCTTGGTGATGTTTCTTAGGCCTGGATCTATTTCAAATACAACCACTGACTAGTTTTAATAAAAAAAATATAACTAAATGCTTGTGAATAACAGCAGGCTGGAGTAAACGTACAAGCATTTTGGAGAACAAAGGTGGAACCTAAAGTAGTCTTTAAAAAAAATGGAGATATGTGAATTTAGGAGGAAGAAATTTAATGTACAGCCACACAGTACGTTATGCCAGAGATTAAGAAGTTAAATCATAAAATCATAGGGGTTAGAGACCATCTTGTTTCATACCTTCCACTAGACCAGGTTGCTCAGAGCCCCATCCAACCTGGCCTTGAGCAATTCCAGGGATGGGACAGCCACAGTTTCTCTGGGCAAAGGGCACAAATGTAAAAATGTCTGGCTGGTTGGTGGGATATTAGAAAAAATTCTGTTGCTGAAAGAGGACCTCAAAACTCCATACAAAGCAATGATATAATGTTGTACAAGAAAAATAAAACTCCTTTTGGGATGTCTTGAAGGGATTGTTATCACTATGGCAGAGCAGACATTCCAAGGGCACTCAGTGTCCTACTACAGCTGGTCTGGGACACTGGACTTTATGAATTGTGGACATCACCTGATAATAGTCCTGGTAGAGCAACAAGAATTGCAAAGGGATTTGAACACTGTGTATACCGGGAGAGATTGGATAAACAACCCTNAATGCAAATGTAATATAGGAAATAATTCCAAATAAGCTAATTTACTTTCTCACTTAGTAAAAAGCCAGATGAGAAAGATGGTAAAAAAGATGCCACATGAGGCTAGAAAAAAGTTTTAGCAGTAAGGTTAGGAAGAAATCATCATAGAGAGTTAGGACTAATTTGTAAATCAGTTTTTGAAGAGCAATTATCAAAGGCTTTGTATCATCAGAATAGAAGTGGATCTTAAATGAGATATCTTGGTGATGTTTCTTAGGCCTGGATCTATTTCAAATACAACCACTGACTAGTTTTAATAAAAAAAATATAACTAAATGCTTGTGAATAACAGCAGGCTGGAGTAAACGTACAAGCATTTTGGAGAACAAAGGTGGAACCTAAAGTAGTCTTTAAAAAAAATGGAGATATGTGAATTTAGGAGGAAGAAATTTAATGTACAGCCACACAGTACGTTATGCCAGAGATTAAGAAGTTAAATCATAAAATCATAGGGGTTAGAGACCATCTTGTTTCATACCTTCCACTAGACCAGGTTGCTCAGAGCCCCATCCAACCTGGCCTTGAGCAATTCCAGGGATGGGACAGCCACAGTTTCTCTGGGCAAAGGGCACAAATGTAAAAATGTCTGGCTGGTTGGTGGGATATTAGAAAAAATTCTGTTGCTGAAAGAGGACCTCAAAACTCCATACAAAGCAATGATATAATGTTGTAGAAGAAAAATAAAACTCCTTTTGGGATGTCTTGAAGGGACTGTTATCACTATGGCAGAGCAGACATTCCAAGGGCACTCAGTGTCCTACTACAGCTGGTCTGGGACACTGGACTTCATGAATTGTGGACATCACCTGATAATAGTCCTGGTAGAGCAACAAGAATTGCAAAGGGATTTGAACACTGTGTATACCGGGAGAGATTGGATAAACAACCCTCTTCTGTGTCCCCACTCACCTGTCAATGCCCCATTTAATTTTGGATCCCCTCTGCTTTGCTCCTTGTAGGATGAGGTTTCCTTCTGTCCAGCTGTTAACCCAATTTCCTAAGGGCATCTTCCTTCCTTCTTGTTAAGCCTGACCGGAGTGAAGAGTTAATTGCACTTCATAATTTCAGGAATGATAATCAAGCATCTTAGTTAGATGTACATTTACCAAGATTCCTTCTCAGTTAAAAGAAAGAGACTAATTACTGTCTTGTCCAGGTCCAGGATCTGGACTTTAAGGATCCTGGTGGGTCCCTTCCAACTCAGGATATATTTTATATATATATATATATATATATATATATAT
>VWZG01011347.1:250966-298367 GCA_013396735.1 Grallaria varia
AAAAAAAAAAGAAGAATGTGATATAAATTAGAGGATGGGAATGGAAGAAAATTCATCAGGGCACATAAAAAACCCCTGTGACTGGCAGCAGCAGGGGCAAAAAAGAAGAATTTTACAGGTAACAGGAAAAAAATAAACCCAATTAAAATATCCTAAGCTACAACCTCTTATTGCAGGTGAAATGACAGAGTATCAATAATAAAGCTGGCTGGAAAACCAAAAAAAAAAAGGTGAATGAAACCAATTATATTTTTGTGCCCTGTTTGAGAAGAAGCCCAATGATTTAGTCAGGATGAAAAAGGGATGGCCCAGCTAATTACAGGTCTGTCAATCTAGAATTGATCTTAGTCAAAATACGGGAATAACTGATACGGGACTCTACTAATAAAGAATTAAAGAAAATTAATATAAATCAGTATCAGTCATTACTGGCTTTTGGAGAACAGACCTCGTGAACTGAACGTTACGTCCCTTGTGGTGAGGATACAGGACGAGTGGTGTGACAAAGCCAATTATGTCAAATCCGTGTCTGCGCTGCTGCAATGCATCCCCATGACATGTGACATGGATCAAAGGGTGGCCAAGAACTCTGGCTGTTCCAGGAGATGGGAATGTCCCCACCAGAGTGCCAATATGGATTGCCCACAGACAAACTGCCCCACTGAGTATTTCTGTTGGTAACATGACAGTTCTAAGGAGCTGAAGATGAATTGTTGTGGAGTCCTTGTTACAGAAGTATCAAGGGTTCTCCATAAGATCAAAGCAGTCCATGGGGACAAATCTACATCCAGACTTGAATTAACAGAGGATTTGGGCTGTACTGGTGGGATGGGTTGGGGTGGGAGCCTACAAGGTAGCTGGAGAGGGACTCTCATGTAGTGATAGGACAAGAGGAAATGGCTTTAAACTGATAGAGAGTACATTTAAATGAGATGTTAGGCAGAAAATATTTGCTGTGAGGATGATGAGGCACTGGAACACATTGCCCAGAGAAGATGTGGCTGCGCCACCCCTGGAAGTGCTCAAGACCAGGTTGGATGGGGCTTGGAGCAACCTGGGCTAGTGGAAGGTGTCCCTGCCCACAGCAGGGATGTTGGAACAAGGTGATCTTTAAGGTCCCTTCCAATCTAAACCATTCTGTCATTCTGTGATGGAGATTCTTACTTGGGTGACTCTAGGATGAAACTGAACAAGGATGATCAACTCAACAGGTGATCTCAAAAGGATTGCAGGAATCCCAAGGAGGAATGAGAAGAATTGGTTTTCAGCACTTGTTACTGAAGTTTTGGGATCCACATCTGGGATTCACAAGCCACGAAAGGTTTTGATAAACAGGAAAGAGTCCAGAAAAATTCAGTAACTGAAAAACTGAGATAAAACCAAAACCACAAAAAAACCCCAAAAAACACCTACTCCTCAAAAAAAAAACAAAACAAAAAAAAAAAAAAAACACAAATCAAACAAGGGAAAAATAAAACCCCAAAGCCCACATGAAGAGAATGGGACTCAGGAAATGGTATCAACTGTCCTTATCAAAGAGAAATTAAGGTCTCCCATGGCATCAGTATATGGTTGCTTGGGGAATAAGACTTCATTGGTAGAAGATGTAAGGGAAAAGTAAAATACCATGGTAGGGCCCATTAGATGGACAAAATCACTTTGTAAATCCAGTGTGGATTGTGAGCACTGAAGGGAATCACCACCAGAGAAGCAGAATGCGGGTTATGGTCAGCCCTCTCATCACTCCAGATTTAAAACTGTAATTCCTCCCTCTACCTCTTCTTTTGTCCCTGAGACAGAACCAATTTGGGTGAAGTTCACTGGCTAATGGTCACTTTATGTGATCACAGCAGTTCCTTCTGCTTTCATCATTCACGATACCATGACTAAGTCCAGCCACTGCTAAAAGCTTCCTGGTACTTCAATACATTTGCTCCTCCTGCAAGGTCCTTACACTGTACAACACACATTGACTGGGTGCACAACACAGAAGTGTTGCTGTTAAAAGGCGAAATTAAGGGAGGAAGCAAAACAGACCTTCCCAGGCCGTATTTGCCTCACACTGATGCGTGTTTTTCATCCCGTAAATTCGTTATGGCTTCAGCTCCCAAGCCTGAGTGACCATTCATCTTTCTCCCTTTCCACATACACCCAAACAAAGCCGAGCTGTGGGCTGTCAGGAAAGAAAGGAGACTCGCATTATTGGCTTCGCATTAGGTTTGTTTATAAAAGACAAGGCATATTAATCATGGGTATCTACTCCGGGAGAAGCACGCAGCAATGCAGGGAAATGCATTCATTTTCAAAAAGCAGGATGTCAGGCAGACTAGGAGGTGCTTTGGATTGATGCAGCGGCTTCTCTCTCATAAAGACAACTAAACAAGATTTTGCTCCAGCCCAGATGGAAAACACAAATTAACCCTGCCCATTTCTGGCTCCCCAAGGAACGTCATAAAACAGGCTTTACCCTCTTGGAGTTGCCAGTTTGTTGAGGCTTTGCACTGGCGTGACAGCGAGTAGGTGATGTTTGGACAAGGGGTTTGCTCCAAAACACAGTCCTCGTTATGCTCCTAAAAACCATGCCTTCCCCATACGGATGAGGTGCTCAGCAAATGAAGGGATGGGCTGGTGAGTCCACAGGCTTCAATTCTTGTTGCTTCAAATTTGAAGGCTAATTCTGCCTTGACTTTTTAATTCCATGCAAAGAGTCAGCAATACTCCACAGGGGAATATCTGCTGAGTGGCAGGAACCTGTCCTTAAGATGGAAAATTTGCCTTAAAACCAGAAGTAAGGAAACATTATCCTATTCTGCATACAAATTTTTAGGCAAAATTAGTGGGGGAAAATGTTTTATTCAAGGATCACCTGGACACAATCCTGTTCGGTGTGTTCTAGGATGGCCCTGCTTGAGCACAGCCCCTGCATTAGATGACCCACTGTGGCCCCTCCCAACCTGACCCATTCTGTGATCCACAGTTATGAATTCACTGCTATTAAAAGGCAGCATAACTTGTGCAACCACAAACTGGAGGAAAGAAAGGCACCCTGTACCAAGGAACTTTGTTTAGAAACATCATCCACTAGGGACATGTTTAGCTACTAAAAGCTTCAGAAGAGATATGTAGGAAATCTGAATATGCAGTCCCAAAGAAGAGAAACTTTAATCAAGGGTGATTTATGGTGATTTGTTCCTAAACTGCTTCTCCTCAAATTCCTGCCTAGAAATGTGACCAGAACCTTTCAGAGTCTCTCAGGTGCACAGACACCTTTTAGATTGGTTAAAAGACATTGCAAATAGTCCCAGTCCCAATGCTAAAACAGCACCTCATTTCATGGGGTGATAGACCATAAACCCTGGTTGTCACTTTAGCATTGCACTGCAGAGAAAAGCAGGATTGACAAAATCCCCGGGGTGGGGAACTGAGCTCAGTTTGGTTTCATGTGTTCAGGGATGTTCAGTGACCCCGGAGATGGAAAGGAACAGACCATAATGGAAATAACACAAAGAATGGCTGCATGAACGTCTTGTCTAGGGGTGATCTTGGGAAGTCACCTGCAGCAATAGTAACAGGAATGTCACAGTCATCACAGAGTGATCTCCAGAAGCAGGAGATGCGGAACAGATCCAGCCACCTGGGATATTTGAACTGGAGGAGACAACATGTCCAGGAACTTCCAGAGTTGGAAATGAACCACCTTACACAGAAGGAGCAGAGACCTCCATATTTGTCTCTTTACATAGAAATAATTAAACAGCCCAAGAAGCAAACTGCCAGCTGACTGTGGACCTCTGAAGTCAGCAGATATCAAGAAGAAATGGTCTTGGTGGAGACCAGAGGTGATTCAGAATAAATGAAAAATGAATTTTCTTCTCCAGACAAAATTCTTGCTCAGTCTAAATGAGAACCCCTGACTGGGAGCATGGGAAAACCTATTTTTATTATTTATTTCAGAAGAGCCAGAATCTTGATCTGGTCATGCCTCCAAAGTTCTCTGGAGGACTTTTCTCCCTCTTTCTCCACAAAACTAGCCACACTCACAGAAGATGGAGGTTTAGACTGGTCACGTAGCCTTGAATGTCAGAGATAGTCAAAGACTATTCCCTTGGCCATGATACAGAAACAAAAAGGGGTTGAAAGAGTGAATTAACCTTCAATAGTAAGATGTTGCCCTGTAGAAACCCACAACATGCCCTCTGTTTTCTGATATTAATCTTTCTCAGGAGAACCCTGTGTGACAGATCTGACCCAGCAGCCCCTGCAGTTCCTGCGTAACAGGATCTCTTTCTGCAGAATCCATAACAGAAGCAAGACAGCAGAGACAGCCCATGGGATGAGAAGGACAAGATGCTCCCCATTGACAGAGATACCTCACAAAATCACAGAATGGTTGGGGTTGGAAGGGATCCCTGGAAGTCACCCAGTCCAACCTCCCACTGCCCAAGCAGGGCCACAAAGAGCCACTTCCCCAGCAACATGTACAGATGGCTTTTGAATATGTGAGACTCTGCTACCTCCCCGAGCAAACTGTGACAGTGTGAGATCAACTCCACAGTAAAAAAAAAGTGTTTTCTGATGTTCAGAGTGACCCACGAGTTTCAGCATGTTGCCTCTGGTCCTCTCACTGGGCACCACTGACAAGAGCCTGGTTCCATCTTCTTTGCACCCTCCCTTCAGATATTTAATAAGATTCCCCTGCCTTCTCTTTTCCAGGCTAAAAGGCTCCATGTCTCTCAGGCTTTCCTCATAAGAGAGATGTTCCAAACCCTTAATTATCTTTTATGGCCCTTTGTTGGAATCTCTCCAGTATGTCCATGTGCCTCTTGTACTGAGGAGCCCCGAACTGGAAACACTCCAGGTTTGGACTCACCAACGCTGAGCAGAGAGGAAGGATCCCATCCCTGGACCTCCTGGCAACCCTTTGCCTAATGCAGCTGAGGACACCACTGGCCACTTTTGCAGCAAGGCCCTATTGTTGGCTCATGGTCAACGTGGTCTCCACAGGGACTCCCAGGTCCTTTTCTGCTAACTGGGCTCACCCAGCATACATTGGTGCATGGAGTTGTTCTTTCCCAGGTACAGGATTTGGTGCTTCTTGTTGGAGTTCATGAGGTTCCTGTCAGACTGTCTTGACCATCTTTGCTTTCTGTTCAACATAGATTAGAAAAAAACCCCCTCAAATAATCCCTTATCCAACATCCTAGTTCATCGACTACCCAGGACAGATGATATTTAGACTTCTCATCTACAGCAGTGATGTCATAGATCATAGAATCATGGAATGGCTCCCATCCCTCTAATCATCCTGGGGGCCTCCTCTGGAATTACTACAACAGGTCAATGTCCTGCCTGTGCTGGGGAGCCCAGCTATGGGTGGGGTCTCCAGCTGGGATCTCACCAGAGCAGAGACACCTCCTTAGATTCCACAATAGGTAACCTCAATCTTTACCTATGTCCTGCCCCGCTCCAAGCTGAGATGAGAGTGATTACTGGGGATGATCCTATGCAGGGCCAGGAGTTGGACTCAATGACCCTTTTAGGTCCCTTCCAACTCAAGACACTCTATGATTCTGTGACGCTTCCCCTCAACCAGCCCCTGGTTTTAGCCCCTGACAGCCTCGTATTGTCTTGATCCAGAGACCCAGTCGAAAAGACATCCCAGCACACATGGTCTGACAGCCACCTCAGCAGGCCCAGCAAAGAAGAGTGTGGTGGAACAACCAGAAGAATGAGTCACACCCCATCTCCTTCACACCCTATTCCGTCAGCAGCAGCTGCAGCCCAATTCAGCTCAATAGTTTACAGGTGTCTCCAGGAACAACTGTCATAAAAAGCTCCTAAAATATGCACTTTTTTTTTCTTGTTTTCTTTTTTATTTTTTTTTTTAACCAGCCTTAAAATTTTGTACAGCAACAGTTACCCAATGAAAGCAGGAATTAACAGAAACGAAAGGAAATGAGAGACACTGAAGGAAAAACAAACATAATCAGCTCCAGCTGCAGCTCAATTAACCAACCGTTCAGAGAAAACTACTCACTCACGATTTACTCACAGAAATCCACTTCCTTACATTCTCTTCAGGGTTTCAGAGCCACAGAAGCACTCTGAACCTTGAGACTCCTTACAGAGTAATTTAAAGCCCCCTGAATTGCAAAGGCAAATGGCACCTGCTTCATCAGCCCCTCTGGTGAGAGGTGAGGCCAAGAGGTTGTGTCCCACTTGTGCCTGAAGGAAGAGGTTCATACCCTGAACGCACATGGGCAGAAAGAAAGAAACCTGAGTTTCTTCTGTTCAGGGTTCCTCAGCTCTGCAGACTCCTCTTGGTGTGTTTTATTTTCATTTTCCACTTGTCCTTATGCCCTCCTTGTCTGAGATGATCCCAATGGTTTCAATTTGCATCAGAAATGTCTTATGAGCCTGGTACGGCCACAGTAAATCTCACTATGCTCAGCTGGTGTCAGATGCCCCAGGAACACAAATTAAGACTGAAATATTTTTCCTTCAGTCTCTGACATTGAAGTGTGGACCCCTACAATACCCTTCCCAAGAGATAGGGGTCCATGTCTCACCCCAGGAGAAATCAGCATTATCACAAATGAGCTTTGCAAGCAGCATCCATGAGAACTCTCAGACTGGAGAGGGGTTCAAGTACAATATTGCTCCTTCTTTCTTTAAACCCAGCTGCAACTGTGACTAAACAGTGTCCTGCAAATGCTTCTCATACTGCCTTCTGTGGGAGAGAAACTGATCCAGTGTGACCAAAGCAGACTGCTGGATCCTTTCCTTCCAGCATTTAGGTTTATTTTTTGTAATGTACCATAGTTTGTAAAAGCATAAATTCAGAACAATATGGATGTAAACAAAGTTCCTCCAAATATTTCTCAAACACGAGTAGGGAGCTCGAATATATCACATCTAAGGATTTAAAAAAAAATAAAAATCCTACCTTAAGTTTTAAAGGATGGATAGGAAATACAGAGAGGGAAGAAGAGAAATTATCTTGCCTAAAATCTTGCTGTGACTGAAATATCTGTCAAGACTCACAGTACAATTTGTGTATTTGGGGAAAGGTGGATGTCACTAAACCACTGACAAGCGCATAAAGTGCAGCCTGGGAAGACCAAGACAGACTGGCATTTCCAAGGCAGTACATATCTATCAAGGCTTCATTTCCAATGCCTGGACACTGGATGTTGCTGTACTCTCTTTCAGCATATGATACTGTGATTTCCCCAGTCAAGCACAACTGAACTAACATCACTTTCCTCCTGCTGCTCATAGATAGTAACTAATGAGATTCTAGTCCTATTTTTTTAATCAGAGAAAAGCAAAACCTGTAGTCCATTTACAATGGTAAGGGAATAAAGGATTTATAAAAGATGAAAACAAGACATTCATTGCATAATCAGTGTAATTACCAATATATATGAAACCTCAGTTATAAAAACGCATTTATGCTCTTTTCATTGTCTGCAAATCACTGAACCCTGGACCCTGCTCTTTCTCCAAACTCACTCCCTGCCCAGAATTGCCTTCAAGCTCAATCACACACTTCTTTCATGACTGAGTACCATTACCTCAATTAGAGTGGGATCTGGGACAAAATACTGTGAGCAGTTTCCTTATTTATTAAGTTAAAGTTCAGTAGGGAATGGTGTGGAGGGGCCTAGTCCCACACCAATTCTACCTATGGGCCAAGGAAGAGGATCTGCCCAGAGGAGCTGTGAATTTCCCGTCCCTGGAAGTGTTCAAGGCCAGGCTGGATGGGGCTCTGAGTAACTTGGTCTAGTGGAAGGTGTCCCTGCCCATGGCAGGGGGTTGGAACTGGATGATTTTTAAGGTTCCTTCCAACCTGAACCATTCTGTTTTTATGATTCAATGACCTTCCTCAAGGTGACCACCACGCTCTAGACATTTTCCTTTACAAATACGGCTTCTATTTCTCCTTCTCATCGTTCTTCAGTGCATATTCATCATCAGATTTAATATCATCTTGAACTATCTGTAACTGATTCAACCTCTAAATCAAGTCTGGTGTCCTTCATCCCTTGTTAACAGAGACCCTTGAGGAAGAGGCTGTAACAAACCAGAGGCCCTTGAGGAATATGCTGTAAATACCCATTTTCAGTGCAGCCCCAAGCCTTGAACTGCTGGTTCTCCATGAATTTCTCACCAGCGGACTTGCAGCTATTCTGGGAGAGCAGTTTAGTCTTCCCTTGGACACTTGTAGCTCCCAGGCTATGGGAGATTCCATCCATCACCAACGAGCATTTCATCCCTTACCAAAACCTCTTCCTGGTGTAGCGCCAGCTCTACTCAGTGGGCTCTTCCCTTGGGATACACAGAAATGGGAAGCAAAGATAAGACCCCGGATCACCCACACATCAAAGAGTGTCCTGGGCATGAGCCTCTTGAGCATTTTGGCGTTGAGAAATGTGGTTTGGCAAAACAAGTCTATTCATCGCAGGAAAACAGAAAGCAAACCTGTAAATATTTTAGATTTGCTGCAGAGCAAATTTGGAATAACATATTAAACACTGGAAAGTTTCCGAGGGAGCAACAGAACCAAACCCAAATAAAATATTTCCCAGCCCTAAGTCAAACCTCTGTGTCCTGCACATACCTCTGCATAACTTTACCGTATTTTTTAGTGCTAAATTAATTTTATTTTGCTCAAGGTCGGAGCTCCAGCATTGTCTCCCTAAAAATTCAATCATGCTCCTTCCTCTTCCATTTTAAAACCCTCCAAAGGCTAATCAGGAAATCCTGAGCAAGATGCTCCATGGGACTGCATGAGGACATTCCCCTGCTTAAAGTGTCTCTTTGTCCTGTACCTATTCCCAGCTGCAGACCTTGGGAAAGCTGCTGTGTTGTCCGGCTTGCTCACCAAGACAGAAGTGCTGTGAACACCTTTCGGGGCTCTGTAAATGACAGATAAATATTAATAATAATGTGATTTACCAGCCGGGGGTTTTTTTTATCTTTAACTACCCTGCTTCCATGCAGTAAATTGCAATGCTATAAAAATGATTGGAGTGAAGAGGAATTTTAAAGAGGCATTATTGATTAATATTTCGGCACGAAGAGCCGAGTAATTCTTGGCGAAGAATCTTACTGAATTTATTCCCTTTAAATTGCATTAGTGCTAGGAAAAGGTGACCAGCTGACATCACTGGGGGCAGAACTTATGAGAAACATATCTTCACTAGGAAAATGGTGTGTGCCTGATGGCACTGAGCAAACCAAAGCAAAAGGGAAGGTGTGGAAGTTTACAGGTTTTACTCTCTCTAGAAGGCCATAATAAATCCAAGATTACTTTGTAATCACCAGCCCAAACTCACAGCTGTCTGTTGTGATAAGGTTTTTTTGTTTGGTTGGTTTTTGGGGGGATTTTTGGTTGTTTTGTTGTTGGGTTTTTTTGTGTTTTTTTTTTTTTTTTGTGGTTGACTGAAGAATTAGTGCCTTTTAATATGAAAGGAATTAAAGAAAATGAGCAGAGAACCAGTGGGGTGGGCAGGGGCAGTACAAGCTCCTGCAAACACTTCGTAACACACCTCTGGGGTCACAGATGATGTCTAAGGACAAAATCACAGGACCACAGAGTGGTTTGGTTTGGGAGGAACCTTAAAGATCATTCATTTCCAACTGCCCTGCCATGGGCAGGGACACCTTCCACTAGACCAGGATGCTTCCCTTATGAAAAATTGGGAAGACCAGTGGATCATGGAGTTTATAAGAATTTTATTAAATGCCAGTCGGGTTTTCTGAAAACGCTTAAAAAACACCTTTGAAAATATTATCTCCAAAGGGATGAGATGAAAGAAAGCAGAGACCAATGTGCATCCCACCTCATGCAAGGAGCAGCTCAGCCGAGCAGCCCCTGTGCAAACATTTTCAAATGTTGCACTTGGAAAAGAAAAACACAATTTGGGAACAGGACTGAAGGAGAATGGAAATTGCACGGCTGCCTTGCAAAATAAGTGGAAAACAATGGAGTGAAAAATAAGTGGAGTAAGAGAGAGAGAGAGCAAGCACAGCGCTAATGATAAGGCAAACTTTTCCAGATGTGAAAATCAATTTTATTCTAAAACTTCCCAGCCTTTTCATTTAGAAAGCAATAAAATTCTATTTGTCCCCTGTTCATTTGCTACATAAAATGCCACTAAGCTACTCGCTCTCGGCAACCACACAAAACCTAATAGGTTAGGACTGCAGCCTTAAAATATGTTAGGGTTTTTTAATGAAACCAATTTATATCAGTTTGTGCCAGTGAAAGGGCTGAAGCAACTTAATTTAGTTTCATTTTCCACACACATTTGCGGCCAAAGTAAGGATTCTAATTCAGCCCTGCTTCCACGTGCCTGCCTGAGCTGTTTCTAACTGATTTAGCTGGTGACCTCTATTAAAAAGCCAGGTGTTTAAATGGATAATCTCTTGATACCTACACACAACCACAGCAGCCACATCCTCATTTGTACAGTTTTTATTTGCATGTGTGCTCAATCAGAGAGCAGAGGGCTCTTTGCAAGTGAGGGGGATAATTATAGCTGTAAAAATGACCATATTTGAGCTAAAACCTGGCTGTGTCTGTCAATGCTGAAGGCGGCATCATCATAATATGAGATTTAAATATTATAAAATGCAAACAAACAGATTTTCAGGGCCTGATTCTGTGATAGCTAAAGAACATTTTTCTCTTATTATTCTTTCATTCTTACATTTTTAATTACCTGGACACTGTTTCTTCACTTCATAGATTCACAGAGTGGTTTGCCTTGGAAGGGAGCTTCGAGATCATCCAGTTCTAACCCCCTTGCCATGGGAGGGGCTGGAACTAATTTAGATCAGTGTGATGTCAACCAAACAAGTTTTGTAGGAGGAGCACATACTTTTTATTACAGAGATGGAAATAATTGAGGGCAGAGGCAGAAAGCTTTTGAGGCACATGAGCCATTCTTCAGGCCACTCCAAGGACCCACTAAAAGGGTCTCTTTGCTTTTTTTTCCCCAGACACATGTGTCAGCCTAATAAAAAATAGTCTTCACTACAAATTACCTTTGACTTTCATCTCAGAGCACCACAACCACAGCAATACATGCAGTGCAGACTCGACTGTGCACAGTCAGTCCATTTGTCCCATTCTGTGGTTCATTTTGAAGCTCGATTCAAAATTTAGCAACTCAGAGAGCACCAACACCACCAAGGCTGTTTTTTGCAAGCCTTCTGTTGTGTGGGTTATTTCACGTCTAACAGGGAATGAACTTGCCCTATAGCCCTTCCCTTGCTGGAGGTGTTAATAGTATTTCTCTGCTACCTGGGGACAGGTTTTTGCAAAATTTTGGAGGAATGTAAAACTGAAGCTTCATGTTTTGGCCATTTTGACAGAAATCAACCAAATGGTTGTAAATGTATACAGTGCAGGGAAGACACACAGATGGGAAGACCCACAAATGGCATAGGCACAAAAGAAACACGTCTGGAGACAGAGTGGAAAGGAGAAGAAGGATGGTTTAAAAGAAAAAAAATAATCCTGGTTTCTATAAATTCAACTCCAAAGCTTAACTTGTTGGAAAACAAATTGGGAGGGAGTTCTTTCCATTTGTCCTCAGCCTTTTGAAACTCTGTGGTGGCCGCAGGGATTAAGGAATCTCTATCCAATGGATTCTGTGCACCTGTGGAGGGAGTTGCATTTCATATTCAGTGGAAAACAGGCAAACAAACTCCTGTGGTCATTCCTCAAAGAAATGATGAAAGGCTGAACTTCTTTTCACCTCTCCAAGGATGTTTACTTTGCCATAATTCCTGAGAGAATTGGTTTAGTACAACACAGTTAACTGTCATGCGGGTACAACATCTTTCCTGTGGTGTCCCATGAATTAAAAGGTTCGGAAAGAGCTTGATTTTCCCAACTCCTGGGAGATTAAATATGAGAATTAACACTGGTTTTGTTGTTTTAGGGTTTGGGGTTCTTTGACAGTCCAAAGTTACTATTCTCTAGCCTTGGACTACATATTTGAGATCAAACTTGATGTTAGAATCGAGGAATCTTTAGTATCTTGTTTATTTACACTGAGACAAAGCGGGGCAATGATTATTAGTGTGGGGGGTTATTCAGCCTGGAGAAGAGAAGTCTCTGGGGATATCACATCGTGACCCTCCAGTACTTGAGGCTTATGAAAAACAGAGAAAGCAGCTCTTTGCACGGGCAGATAGTGATAGGAAAAGGGGGAATGATTTTAAACTTGAAAGAGGAGAGATTTGGATGATATGTTAGGAAGGAATTCTTTACTCAGAGGGTGTGGAGGCCCTGGCACAGGTTGCCCAGAGAAGTTGTGGATGCCTTGACCCTGGAAGTGTCCAAGGCCAGGTTGCACAGGACTTGGAGCAACCTGGGCTAGTGGAAGGTGTCCCTACCCATGGCAGGGTGTTGGAATTGGGTGATCTTTAAGCTCCCTTCCTACCCAAGTCTTTCTATCATTCTCTGATTATTCTCTTTTCCCTTCTACAAAATGGGAATGCTTTAGTGGACAACTTAAAAGTTACTGTGACACAGAATGAACTCTGACCATGGTCAAGTGTTGAGAGACTCATTCCATACCTGAGGGACTAAAGTGCCAGTTCGGTGTGTTGGAAGAAACAATGCATCACATACTTGGCTCTGGTTAGACTGATTTTCTATGCAGAAAGTTATTTTTAGCAGTTTTCTCTCCCTCTCATTGCTATTGCAATCAGAAAAGTGACCGTGAATATTAATCATTTCTCTTTCCACATTTCTTCCTTTGTCTAGTCTGGATCCCATCACCGCACAAGGAAAGAGGTGTTTTTTTTGCCCTAAGAACCAATGCTTTCAACTTCACCAGGGATTTGATTATCAAGATGTCCGTCCTTTCTCCTCTGCGCATCCTCATCATTCACAGAGATTATGGAAACGTATGAAATGTGTTGTTTTTGATGTCCAAGGCAGAACACCACGACATCCCCCCTGCTGTGGAGCAGCTCCATCAGTCTGCTGAGAAAAAAGTGAGGAGAAAACCGATGCATTTCAGGAAAATCCATCAGAGTCAACGTCACAAAGGACAAGACCATCGAGGGGTGGAAGTTGATGTAGTGCCACAGCCTGAGCCTTTGCCAACTTCTGCAGCTGAAAAATGCAGTCCAAGGGGGGGAAGCTGCAGATATGGGATTAAATGTTGCTTTATCTTATAGGCTTTAGTGACACTTCATTAAGTTTGAAGGGGCAGGAGCGAGGATGTCAAATCTGACGTGCTTCTTCATTTGTTTAAATCTATTTGAAAAGTTGAAAAATCTTAGACCTACTTTTCTTCAGAAATTAAAACTGTCTTTTAAAACTCTTCGGTGTCTTGAACTTTGCTGGTGAAATACAGATCTCAGCTTCAGGAGCTCTGGTTTCTGTTCGTGCTCGTTTGATCTCTCTTGTTAGCCTTTCTCCTCACAGTACAGCAAATCACTTCAATTAAAGCTTCATTAAAACAACATTGCCATCATCACCATATGTTACTTATATATTTTTAAAGCATAACTGTTACCGACTGATCAAAATACAGGCGGGCATTTTATATGTCTATATTCTATAGTGTACATATACTATTTATGGTATACTTAAATTTTCACTTCTCTCAGCACGGGCCAGAAGGAATTGCTGAAATCATTTCTTCATCCTGTTCACAGTTATATCCACTTGTGGTTTCTCAGCTTTGGGGTATCTGTGCTGGAACTGCTGTAGCTTCAAGTTCCAGAAGGGCTCAGGTAAACAGCACTTGGGAGGGGGGGAAAGGATACCAAGGACAAAACCAGCCAACTTTCTAAGTGATAGAACAGAATTCCTTTGATCTCAGTAACATCAAGAGGCAGAAGAGTTCTGGCAAACAGCACTGGCTCCTTCCACCTGGGTCTCTCTCAGAAAGCCATCTGTGTAGGTTTATAATCTCCACAGCTGAGTATTGAGGCTACTTCTGTTAAATATCTTTAATGGTGATCTGGACAAAGGGATTGAGGGCACCCTCAGTCAGTTTGCAGACAACACCAGTTTGGGAGGAGTGTTGATCTGCTGGAGGGTAGGAAGGCTCTGTAGAGGGATCTGGATGGGGTGGATCAGTGGACCAAAGATTGACAAGGCAAAGTGCTGGGTCCTGTGCTTGGGTCACAACAACCCCATGCAATGCTCCAGGCTTGGGGTAGAGTGGTTGGAAAGCTGCTTGGTGGAAAAGGGCCTGGGAGTTCTGGCCAACAGCGGCTGAACATGAGCCAGTGTGTGCCCAGGTGGGCAAAAAGACCAGTGACATCCTGGGCTGTACCAGCAATAGTGTGGCCAGCAGGACCAGGGCAGTGATTGTCCCTCTCTACGCAGCACTGGTGAGGCCACACCTCAGATCCGGGGTTCAGTTTTGGGCCCTTCATGACAAGAAAGACATTGAGGTGCTGGAGCGTGTCCAGAGAAGGGCAATGGAGCTGGGGAAGGGTCTGGAGCACAAGTGTGATAAGATGCAGCTGGAGGAGTGGAGGCGTTCAGCCTGGAGAAAAAGAGGTTCAGGACGGACCTTACCACTCTCTATAACTCCCTGAAAGGAGGTTGTAGACAAGTGGGGATCAGGCTCTCTTCCCAAGTTACAAGTGACATGAGAAGAGGAAATAGCCTCAAGTTGCACCATTGGAGGTTTAGATTGGATATCAGGGAAAATTTCATCATGGAAAAGATGGTCAAGCATTAGAAGAGTGTGCCCAGGGCGGTGGTGGACTCACTGTAACTGGAGGAATTTAAAAGACATGTAGATGTAGCAGTAGGGGACATGGTTCAGTGGTGGCTTTGGTAGTGCTGGGTTAATGGTTGGGCTCATTGATCTTAGAGGTATTTTCCAACCTGAAAAATTCTATGCTTCTATGATCATTAGTTATCAAAAGCACCACGTGATAACACCATGCAGCACCTGTGACCTTGGATACTTTTCAGGTCTTCAGTTCTCTCTCCCATTTCTCTTCCATCAGTGCTCTGAAATCCAGAGGGCACAAGAGGCAGGGGAGCTCGTAATGGGGTGGGATCTGGAGATGGACAGGACTTTGGGCAGGAAGGAGGAGCTCCAGCAGTTGCAGCAACCACACCACAGCCCTGCAGTCCATGCTCACTGGCAGGCACAGGCTGGATATTATGGCACAATCCAACAGCCCTTTTGATGGCCACAGAAAATAATTCTCAGGGCAGTGAGGTCCAAGTGAAGAGGAGTTGGTGGAAATGACTGGGATTTTCCCAGCATACATTTCTAAACAGCCTGTGGTTATGCGCAGATGGACCAGCTGATCGGATCATGCATTTCACAGGGTGTAAAAGCCAATAATGACCAACAGTGGAGTTGTCGATCCACTGTGTTTATACCTGCATGTATTTTTCATTTTCCTGGAGCCTGACTGCATTTGAATCAATAAGATGGTTCCGGTGCATTACAGAGCAGGGGATATTTCAGGTCCAAAGCTCTCCAAAGAGTGATGGTCACATGAATCCAAGACCTTGGCTCACACCCTTGTGGGGTGATACAGCACTCCAAAAGGTCAAAGGGAATAAAGGCTGGACTGGGCACTCAATTATGAAACAAAAGTATAATTATCTCAATTTTACTTTTTTTTCCCACCCCCAAAAATGCACTGACAGTCTGAATTCAGAAACAGTTAATACCAAATAAACTGTTTTCTTTGTTTACTGATGAAGGTCATACAATACAGTCCTGACTGCATCCTGCTGGTCTTCCAAAGATTTAGTAAATGACACATATGAATTATTCTTCTGCTAAGAAGAGTAGATAAGGATTGTTCTTTCTATAACTAGATAACTTCCACTTGCTACTGCTGAAAACTGGTATTACATGCTGTATCTGGATTTGTTGCTGCTGTATGGAAAGATGTATTTTATTCAAAGTGGAAATTTCCAAAGATTTCTGGGGTAGCCAGAGAACATGTATATGTGAGGAGACAGACAAAGAAAAACAAACAAACAAACAAAACCAGGAGGAAAGTACATAAAATCTAGGAAAACTAGTCCTTGATTTATTAGCTGTAATTGCATTTAGACAACATTATTAGTACTTACTGTTTGTACTCTAAAGAAAAGACTAATAGATAAATTAACACTTTGTGTATCTTCCAAAAATGTATTAAACAGATGAACAAGGCACTTACTAAGACAACAGAGCTAATTGAAATTGTTCTCCAGATTAACTTTACCATGCCTAATGGTATCATTTTTCTTTTGCGTGGTGCTTCATGCTTGTATCACTGCAGAGTACCCTGCGAAGTTCACTCACACAGGAGCCATTCACAGGATGACAGAGTAATTCAGGCTGGAAAAGACCTCTTAGGGTTTCTAGCCTGTAGCCCAACCTGGTGCTTAAAGAAGGGTCACCTATGAGAGCAGAAAAGGTTCCTCAGGGCTTTCTCCATTTGAGTTTTGAAACCCTCTGAGAATGGAACCAGCACAACCTCTCCGAGGAACCTCTTCTGACATTGATGGTCTTGATGATCTTCCCCATAGATACAGGGAGCTGCTATTAGGTGCCACCAAAGCTATCCCTTCTCCAGGCTGAACAATCCCTGTCCCACTCCAAGCACCAGACAGATGCTCCAGCCCTGACCATCTCAATGGCCTCTCCCAAACCTGATCCATGTGATCAGAGCCTTGTACTGAGGGTCTCAAACCTAGCCAGGATATCTAGATAGAGTCTAACATGTGTTGAGTAGAGTGAGATAATAATTTCCTTCAGTCTCCTAGTTTGGATAATCCTGGATAATCACTTTCTTCAGCATCCTGCTCACACAGCCCAGGTCACCCTCTTTGCTGGCAGGGCACACCCCTCATTCATGCTCAGCTCAGCTCACTTGCCACCACCACCCCATGGCCTTTACCTAGAGCTGCTCCGTAGCCAGTCAGTGTGTCCTGTCACAAAGGATTAATCCCCCCCCAGCTGTAGGACTTTGTATTTGTCATTGTTGAATTTTGGAAGATCTTGAAGAGACTATTCCTTTTGTCCATCAAGCCACGAGTGTGCCCAGTTGGCCAAGAAAGGCAGTGGCATCCTGACTTTTGACAAGAATAGTGTGGCCAGCAGGACCAGAGAAGGAATTATCCTCCTGTATTCAGAACTGGTGAGGTCACACCTTGAGTCCTCTATCCCATTTTGGGATCGTCAAGACAAGAAAGACATTGAAGTGCTGGAGCGTGTCCAGAGAAGGGAAATGGACCTGGGGAAGGGTTTAGAGAGTAAGTCATGTGAGGAGCAGCTGAGGGACCTGGGGGTGTTTAGCCTGAAGACAAGAAGGGTGAGGGATGTCCTTGTCATCCTCTACAACACCCTGAAAGGATGCTGTAGCCAGGTGGGGGTCGGTCTCTTTTGTCCCAGGTAGCAAGCATTAGGACAAGAGGAACTGGCCTCAGGTTGCACCAGGGGAGGTTCAGGTTGGACATCAGGAAGAATTTCTTCGTGCAAAGGGTTGTCAAGCATTGGAAGGGGCTGCCCAGAGAAGTCGTGGAGTCCCCATCCCTGGAGGCGTCCAAGGAATGACTGGATGTGGCACTCAGTGCTCTGGTCTGATTGACAAAGTGGCGATTGGTCAAAAGTTGGATCGATGCTCTTGGAGGTCTTTTATAACCTTAAGGATTCCATGATTCTGTTTCTGCCTATCCAGACTGTAACATCCTAAACTGGATACAAAGAGAGGTATCCAAGAAAACCTTACAAGATTTGGGGCAAATGGCATTCACTGCTCTCCCCTCATCCCCAAATCCAGTTATTTTATCACATCATTTCTTTATGGCAGCACTAATTTACCCAGAGTAATGGATTTGCAGATATTTGCTCTTGCCTACACAATTGCCCAAACTGTGTCAAGTAAGGCTCATCTCGTTCATCCCGCAGCCTCCAAATGTAGCGTTTGATGTTGTTATTTGGTTTTTTATTTTTTTTTTATTTTTTCATATGCTGCCTGTTTAGAAACAAACCGTAGTTCAGCACAGGGTGGAAAGGGTTTTCCCTTGTTTGCACAGAAGCAAACTCAGATGCCTGTCACATTCAACCGTTTAATCCATATTTATAGTCAGTGTGATAGGAAAAAAAAGCCCTTCACAACCCAGCCACAACTCTGAGTTCCTGGTTCAAAAGGGGTCATAGAAAGACAACAAAGGGAATAATCGATGGAAATCAACCCCTGCACTTTTAGACTGGCTTTCATCAGAAGGCAATGAGAAGTTAGGTGGAAAACAGAGTTAAAAGGACAGCTCCACACAAATCAACACAGCGAGACCGAGGAACAGCTCTTACAACTGCATGTGCCTTCTCTTTTTCCTACTGAGAAGCTGCGATGCCAGCCTAAGCCAAGACTTCAAAAGGCATTCGAGTGCCAAGAGAAGAAGATTAAGCATTGAGAAACGAGTGATGGATACTGGGAACACAATGCAAAACCTCTGGAATGTAGTACATGAGAAAGCAACTATCTAGTTTCAGAGGCACTCACATGTAATGTTATGTGAGAAACTAAGAGAAAAAAGGCATTTCTTGTATTCTGTGTGATTCTGCATGCAAACCCTGATGTTTCTCCAGCTTCTCAAAGGCATTTGGCTGCTATGAATCTCAAAAACATCCTTTTGCATCAACATTGTGGGAAACTTTCCATGGACTCTCACTCCATCAAGCCTCAAGGTTCCAGTAGCTAAGCAAGTTCCTCTCTCAGTCCCTCAAAACCTACGAAACCACTCATACCAAATTTCATTTTCACTGTGGTGTTCCTCCATTCTGCTCCAACAAAAATCAACACTATTTTTGCTCCTTTTCCCTCAGATTCCGGAAACCTTTGTAAATGCTGTGATGACATCAAAGACCTGACTAAATCATTTATATACATCACAAAGGGATCACAAGGGATCACAACAACCCTTCAGAGGGAGTAAACCGGGCCATTTAAATCACATATGACATGTAAGCTACTGACAGACCACGAATACTATGGATTCACTGTCCACTATCCTAAATACTGGCGTTTCTTTATTTAACACTTTTTTTTCTTTGTAGAAAGACTTGGTGATTTCGGCTGATCTCTAAACTGACAGGTACCAGCCCAAACTCTACAACAAAATGTTTCCACCAGCTGCCAGATCTGTCATCTTGGCTTGCACCCAACTGGCTAAAACTCAGCCTCAAAGCTTTTGGCTATGACAGAATGCATTTATTTTGTATTTAAGGAACAAAGCTAATTAATTTTTAGACCTTGCTGAATATGAGACTCTTACCCTTATTGCTGGCAGTGCTTACAATGGATCTTTTAATGCTTTTTACACTGACACAAAAAAAATAAAATTATAAATATCACAGTTTTAGCTGAATAAGGCATTTCCTAATGGTGGTACAGGACCTGGAAGCATTACAGCTAATTGAACTTACTGTTCTTGGAGTAGAGACACAAAAGTCAGGTTGTCTTAACAGCTTGTATGCTGTCAAGCTGTATTTATTCTGGAATAGGGACATCAGTCCTTTCCACCCCGAGCAGTAATGACTCAGAGTACCAAGTCCAAGAGCCCGACTTAGGAGCCAATTCCTTTCTTAGGCTCTAGTGAAATAGACAAAGGCAGACAGCAAATATCGAGGGTTTTATTCAATGAATTCCCACCCATGGGGGATGAGAAGAACAATTCTGTCATCTTCATTAATTCAGGCTGTCTGCCTTTGCATCACATGTTTCCTATGCATCAGGCACAAATCATTTCCTTGGAGAAAGCCACCCCTGGATTGGGATACGGCAGAAGATGAAAAACCTTCTGCTCTCTTCGTAATTTCCACCATTTTTCTCTTGCCCTTTCTGTTAGAAATAATGAAACAAAGAAGAAAGTGGCCGGCTCCAGCTTCCAGGCATTGATCCTTGTTATGTTTTCTCTCTGCTACATTTGAGAACCCTGAATGCTCAGCATTTTCCTGCAAGCACAGTACAAGTACAGAGCAATAAAGTTCCCTCTAAGTCTTCATTCTGATAATCTATAGGCACTTCTAGGTTTTTTCATATATGGTATTCTTTTCAACTTGGAATTTTTCCATATCCCTTTTAAAATGTAGCAGAAAGAGGTGCCTACTCTTGACCATTCAGTGAAGAATTAAAACCTCCTCCTGCATCCCAGGGAGGACTCAGCAGTTCTAGAGTTTTATTGGATAAAAGGGCCACTTGGCACCACTCAAGGGAGTATATACAAAGACATAGGTTTAAAGTTAAAAACATATAATAACAGGTGAACAACGGCAAGAAAACTTCACAATATTCATATTAGGGATTCTTGGGAAAACTGCTGCTTCCCTTTTACTGTATCACAGAAGTGGAGACACTCATCCCTGAACTATCTCACTAAATTACTGCTTTAATTGAGCAGTAATTAATCCTCGCACCTGTAACATTCAGGATCAGGACATATCACTGGCAAC
This sequence comes from Grallaria varia, assembly GCA_013396735.1. Classification (NCBI taxonomy): domain Eukaryota; kingdom Metazoa; phylum Chordata; class Aves; order Passeriformes; family Formicariidae; genus Grallaria; species Grallaria varia. The sequence goes on from VWZG01011347.1 coordinate 271,429, forward strand.
CAAGAGCATTTATTCCACTCATGTTTAAGCCACTGTTTCTTTGGGGCTCCCTTCTAAGTCCCAAAGTCCCTTTCTCAAGCCTTTTGAACCCTTCAGCAAGATTGATCTGGTAACTCAATCTCTGCACTTGCAATTGCTAAGTTGATTATCTTCCCTCACAGGTCTGGAAAGGCATTATTCAGCTTCCTTCAAATTTTAACTCCCTCGAATTGTATGAGAAGCTGCCCCTTTCTTGAGCTATTTCTGCTCCAGCCTGACAGGAACAGTAACTAAAGTGCAGGTCTATTGATTAAATATCCTTATTTTTCCCCCCTGTAACAGCCTAAGGCATTTAATCAATATGGCAATGCCCCATATCATGGACCAAAGATACAATATCCAGTGATCACAAACTGCTCCACGAAGTGGTATAAAGTGATTTTATGACCTGACACCTGCTGAAACATCCATTTGTAGCAGAATAGATACATACATTTCCTTCTGCAAGCTACATAAAAAGAACTAAACACCTCCTGGAGCAGCTGTATCACAGAAAAAGACCCCTATGATATTATGATCTCACATACATCAAATGGAAACAGAATTTGCAAAAGCACTCCCATACAACGTGCAGTTTATTTCTTGAAAGTGAAGCACAAACACCTCCCAGGAGGAGAAGGACGTGGCAGTCTGTCTAACATGCTCTTAGGAATCCTCCTCCTAGAACACCTAAACTGCTCACAAGCGTATTATTTTTTGAATTTAACACTCCTCACAACCTTTTTGGGGAGCTGGCTGGTATATTTATCCTTAGGAATGTAGACTTGATCTGTGTTTAAATAGTTTTTCAGTAAAATAATGCTGCTTAGGGTCATTATTCTCGAGGCTACTGAGAGACTGGACTGCAGATACACCTGTTTGCAGTCAAACAGAAACCCAAAATAAATAATAGCACCAATTATTTCATTTGGGAAACCACTAGATACAGAAAGTAACATTCTGTGGCTCTGAGATCCACTTTATCAAAGAAATGTTCTGAGTATTCTAAACTCCAAACAAGTGTAAACACAACCCATCAACTTTTTAGATAAATCTTTCCCTATGAAGATCTGCCTCATGTCACTAAGGGCCCAAATTCTGTAGCACAGAAATTATTTAATGAAATCTCCAAAACTCACAATTTTTCTGCTTTTTCTTATTCCTTATCTCCAAAAAAAAACCACTCTTTGGCCTTTGAAGATATAAATTGAGGTAAATAATGGAAACAGCATAGTGGAAACTGTTACGAGTGAAGGTATCTATGAACAAAAGGATATTTTAGCTTTTTTTTTCCCTTCAGGACATGGTTAAAAAATTGACAATTTTTGTGCCAGTGTTTAAAACCATAGTCCATGTGGCCAGAATTTTAGGTGGTCAGAGGACAGAGTCTTTTGTCAATGTCCTAACTGCTTGGTGGGAGTTTGGCAACGGAGACTAATTACAAAAACTCAGTGGTCATCAGCAAAACTCAATATTCATCAGCTCCAAGCTCCTGAAAACTAAAGGTCCAATCGATTTCTGGGGAAATCTTAGGACAGGAGCCAGGGCTATTCATCTGATGTAAGACCCATGAAAGACTGGGAAACGAACACTGCTCTGGTGGTCACCATTAAACTTTGCATTTTCCTGAAGCTTGTCAGTCATTTTAGCAGTAAATCCATGACAGATCAATTCACTCGTTCTCAGCCTTGACCATACTCATGACCCTGTTCTTAAAGAGGGAATTTTTAAAAACCTCTGCACCTGGTCCTTTGTGGCCATGAGAAAAGATGGATATTTACAACACTCCCACCATCTTGTAATTCAGACCTTCAGGACAAAACATCCCAAAGGCTAAATCTGATTTGTTTGGTCATAGCATGGACTGCCTGTTGAGGTACCTTGTGTTACAGAACATGACTTGGGCTATGCCAAGTCCAAAGGTTCAACCTGTAAGATTCCACTCACTTGACATTAGAAATCTAAACACCAGGTGATTAGTCAGAGAGGGTCAGTAATTAAATCCTGAATTAGGTCTTTAAAATGGGGGAGGAAATTCTAAAGACGCTGATCTTTGTCAAGTGGTTATGAAGCAGAGCTAGAGAATTGGTTTAGCACAGTTTCAGAGTGAGATACATGTACCCAACTTAGCCATCCTCAGTCTCCTTAGAGTCAGGAAAAGGATACAGATGATTCTGGATATTGGTCTGTTTTGGGGTTTTTTGTTTGTTTTAAATTTTAGCTGCCTACAGTGGGATAAAGGGATTTTTTTAGAGCTTTGTAACAGAAATATAAAGAGTATTTTGAAAGACACTTCAATGGAAATTTTCGTGATGGAAAGTACCAAAGTAAACTTTAGAAGAACGATTATGGAAATCACAGAATGGTTTTGCACTGGAAGAGACCTTAAAGATCATCCATTTCCAATTCCCTGCCATGGGCAGGGACATCTTCCCCTAGATCAGGTTGCTCCAAGCCCCATCCAACCTGGCACGGAACACTTCCAAGGATGGGGCATCCACAACTTCTCTGGGCAATCTATTCCAGTGCCTCACCACCCTCACAGGGAAGAATTTCTCACTCATATCAAATTTAAAGATCCTCTCTCAGTTTGAGGCCGTTCCCACTTGTCCAGTCACTGCTGCTCTCACCTCACAGTCCCACCTCCATCAAAAGGTCCACATCACTAACCAGAGACACAATGGGAAAGAGTTTAGGTGATAAAAACCAGTGAATGAGCCTTTACTCTGAAAAAGGACTTTCCTGAATATTGATTTGTAGAGGAACGTGAGACACAGAAGGACTTGAGACAGGGATGTTTGTCTTGTCCCACGCCAGGTATCCTGGCCATGCTGCTTGACGCACACGTCCCAGTGATGGTGGTGTTATGGTCGTATGGATCATGGCATGTGGCTGTGTGAGTGGGAGCAAAATCCAGGAGACAGTGGGGCTGAGTGAGAATGCAGCACGGACTGCGGCCAGGTTACTCCCATTCTTCCTCTACAAAATAAATGAACTGAGGTGAACCCCACCTTTGTATGACTGTTTTCTGTCTCTCTGAAGGACACAATAATATTTTCTATTTTTCCAGTTCCCTGAATGACAGCCACCAATAAGCTGATGTGGAACCACAGAATCATAGAATGGTTTGCATTGGAAGAGACTTTCCAGATCATCCAATTCCAACCCACTGCCATGGGCAGGGACACCTTCCACTACCCCAGGGTGCTCCAAGCCCCATCCAGCCTGGCCTTGGACACTTCCAGGGATGGGACAGCCAGAGCTTCTCTGGCCAACCTGTGCCAGGGCCTCACCACTCTCACAGGGAAGAATTTCTTCCTAATATCCAAGCTAAACCTACTCTCTGTCAGTTTGAAGCCATTCCCCCTTGCCCTGTCACTCCACACTCTTGTAAATAGTCCCTTTCCATCTTTGTTGTCGACTCCATTCAGGTACTGAAAGGTCTTTTCTTTTCCAAGATGAGCAATCCCAACTCTCCCAGCCTTTCCTCCCAGCAGAGCTGCTCCATCCCCCTGATCACCTTGGTGCCTCCTCTGGACTGGCTCCAACAGCTCCATGTCCTTCCTGAGCTGGGCCCCCAGAGCTGGGGGGCAGCTCTGCAGGTGGAGGTCTCACCTGAGCAAAGAGGGGCAGAATCCCCTCCCTCACCTTCTGCCCACACTGCTTTGGGTGCAGCTGCTCTGCTGTTTCATTGTGTGGCCCAGGAAAACCCTGCCTGCAATTAAAAACCAAACCTCCCTTCTTGCAGCTGCTCATGGCCCTCGAAAATGTCACCCGCTCTGGACAAGGAGGGAGCATCGATGTCCAAGCACAGGTTGACTGAGAAACAAAATTGACTGAGAGGCAGTGACTTCCTTCAGATTATTTCCTACTTAAGCAGTTTTAAGGAATGTTTAAAGAAATATATCTATACCTCTATATGTAATTGTCAGGCTGGTGCGATGTAAAGTTGAAAAATTATGTACAATACATTCACATTATACTTGGAAATATCTCTTTTTTTCCCATTAAACATTTTGCAATAGCTCAAACGTTTCCTTTCTACACAGTCCTTATAATTATTGTGAAAGAACACACTGTTTAATTTTTTTTTCAAGGTTATTTTTGTATTTTGCATTAATGTTGGCATATTATAGAAACATCCAACCTCTGCTTCTGAGACCAGGGGGACAAAGGTACAGGGATTTGAAGGGACTTGACAGAAATCCAGCCCTCTGCTTTTAAAGGGGAAAAAAAAAATCAACAATTAAATGTACAGTTCTCAGAAGCACAGCAGGGATGCCACATAATGCCATGGATGTAGAAATTTATAAAAGTCTGATCAACTGAGTGACATTTGCAAGAATGCTGCCTTCAGGGGAGTTGTGATTTGTGAAAGCCCATTGTAGATTTTAATGAAATACAGTCCTTTATAATTTAGTTTGATGCACCTGAAAATTGAAACTGCAAGCACTTCCAGGGGGTGGTTGTTGCGAGTAATAATGGGTGAAGTTCTGCTTTCCCTGCCCTGAAGATACACTTGGAGTACATACTGATTTCAGCACTTAGTCCAGCTTAAAGGGGACTAAGTTGGAGTAATTTTTTTACAGTGAAACTGCAGTTTAAATCTCTTCCTTTTTCTTCATTCACCTTTTCCTCCAGAAATCCAATACCAACAGAAAAAGAGAAAAAAATGTAAAAAAAAAAAAANAAAACAAAAAAAAAAAAAAAAAAAAAAATAAAAAAAAAAAAAAAAAAAAAAAAAAGGGGGGGCGAGGGGAACAACACAAAACAAATGAACAAAGTATTCCTGTTACTTGGATTTATCCCACATTGAAACTGGAAAAACTGAGTCCAAAATTCACCTTTCTCCAGATCTAAATACCACTCCAGAAACCACCTGTGGTTTGGCTTGGCCACTGGATCTGGGCACACAACAGCAAATACCTCTTCAAATCAAGAGAAGGAAATCTCTTCTAAACTTGGATTTTCTCAGCCATTCTTTGGCAGGGGGTGAGCTCAGCTGGAAACAGACTTTGTCTTTAAGACACGATTGTAAACGCAAATAAGCAGAAACAGTTCTAAACAGGGAATTTGCATGAGGAAAGAATGGAGCTGAGGGATAAAAACAGAAAGGAGCAATTGTTTTTAATCCTATTTAAGAGGCTGATTAATGCAATTAAAAAAACATATTTCAATTGGGCCATGTTTCAAGCTGCTTTACTCAATAGCACCTCTCCCTGTGGTACCACCCTTTAGCAGATGAGATATGACATCGAGTCTGCCACTGGCAGTACAAGATTTCTGTCCCATTTATCCAGCAGGAATTAATTTTTCTTTTTTTCCTCATTTTAATCATTTGGGCCTAAAGGATTTAGAAATGTAGAACAGGGGTATAGGTAGGATAGATCACGGGTTCAGATTTCTTCATTTCAGGAAAAAGAAAAACACGTGTCATCAGTGCTCTCTTGCTGGGAGGCTGGAAAGCAAACAGAGGAATCATTTTTATGTTCTCCTGCTTGTGAAAGGGAAGGTTTATGGGTCCCTCCCCCTAGAAAGAGGAAGGAAGATTTGCTAAGGCTCAAACCCCAGCCTTGATATAAGCCAGACTCAAGCTGGTGAATCCTGGTTGTGACAAGGGTTGGTGTTGGTGGCCTGAAGGGGCAGTGGCCACCTGACTAAAGAAGAGCAGGCAGCTGCCTGTTTTGCTCACTGAAACACTCAGAAAGTTGTCAGGGGAATATATAAATACGAAATACAAATAATTTTGTTGCATTATTTGCAAAGCTTATTGAAAAAAATTATCTCAGACTACAGAAAAGAAAAAAAAAAAGGGCAACTGATCAAGGAGAGGGAATAATCCAGCCTGGACCAACCCTGTGTTCACTAAGACCCAGAAAGCACCACACACTCACAGAAAACACCTTTTCCATTGCTAATTAAGTTTGGCATTCTGGAGACCATTTGTTAAAGATGTCCTTCATTTTTCATGACTGTAAGAGGGACTGGAAGCTCCTGACTGTGTTTTTCTGTCCAGCTAAAAATGAGATTTCAAATGGGAAATATATTGACTTTCACATGATCACTCCTGAACTCTCCCTGAATGAGGAATAAACATCTGTAGAACTTCACTAAAGAAAAACCAGGAAAAATTGATTGTGAATGAGAGGGGAAAAACAGCTTAAGTGATGAAATACCGAGGTACTTCCTTCTTCCCTAGTGCTTCAAAAAGCCACATTTTGCCATTGATTCATCCTGTTCATTCCTCAGTTTGAGGTAGATTGAGAGTAAAAGCATAAGGGGAAGGCAGCTTTTCACCCTGAAAAGTAATTTTCTGTTTGGCTGGAAAAAAAGGCAAAAAAACCCCAAAACCAAACAGCAAGAAAGAAAGAAAAGTGAGAAACAAAGCAATGTACAAGTTCAGTCCAAGAGACCCCACAGACCCGGGACTGAAAAATTTTAGATGAACCACTGATGCGCTCTGATGGAGAATGCTGTGGAGGAGAAAAATAATAATAGAAACCAAACAAACAGGAGTGAGTTTCAGTGGAAGGCTGGCTTGTTGTCAAGAGCAGCATCTGTTGCTGTGCAAGCAGAACAAGAATTACAAGGGCTACCTCACCCTCCGTGCTCCTGGGTGCTGGATACTCACCAGCTGAGGTCAGGGAGACATTGTCACCACGGGGCATGGATGTGTGCATCTGGATCTCGCTGCATTTTCATCCATTTGTCCAGAAAAAAAGAATAATTCCATCAAGAGTGGGACATATTTGTTCATTTTAGGTGACCAAAATTACAGCAGAGCAGAGCAAATTCCTGCTCAGATAAATGAAGAGTCTGCAGTGTTGGTCATCCTCCCTTTCCCTGTCCTGGTGAAGGCAGAGACACCTAAACCTTGACGTGCATAATTAATGTAAATGCAAGACAGACCACATAATTCAACATCCGTGTGGTGCAGGGATTTTGGGTGCGGGGAATTATCTGTCACACTGCTTAACTCTGTCCATGTTTGTCCATCAGTAACATGGTGAGTGTGGTGGGATCGTGTCTCGTGCCATGAAAATGTTTGTTCTGCCTCTGCTGCCTTCACACAGAAATGGCACCCTGGACCTGGTACTTTCTTCTGCTCTCTCCCGGAGCATCAATGGGTCACAGATTGACTTGCTTTGCGTGTCGACAAATGAGTCTGGAGGGGACCACCCACACATGCAAAGGTTGGCAAACAAGAACTTCTACAGATGGAAGGCTGAGGAAAAGACTGGGAGAAAATACGGCCCAGGGAGGCAGGTTAATTGCCTATAAACAACAACAACAAAAAGTGTCTGTAAAAAAGGGATATTTGTTTTAGTAATGAGCGAAGTCAAACCAAGTGTGTTAGATGAACATCGAGGCAGGGAATTCTAATGCTTCACAAAAAAAACACTCTCAAAAAGCCACGCAACCATTTGATCAGTCTGACAGAGAGGACTGAAGAATAATTTCCACAGGAGTATATAAAACTCTCCTATTTTTCTCCAAAAACCAAATCAAGTAAAATTAAAGGAGACTGATACCAGCTAATACACTTGAGTCCTGCTGAACCATTCCCAGCACCAGGTGACAAAGGGCTTTCCCAGATGTTGGTGGGATGGGCGATGGGCTTTGCAAGGCAGTCCTCAACTGGCTGCAGAACATCTCTGTGTATTTACGAGATGTGACTGACGCCTTTATATTTCTTTAATCCAAGGTTTAAATTGTGGCCCAATGCTTTTTCTGAGCTTTAATCCTAAGTGACAGATATGTTAGGAAAACTATGTATTGTCTGCCTTTGGAATCCATCTAGAAAACAAATACACCTTGAAAATGAGTGAGCAATGAAAATAAGTGAGTGCTCATGGAGGGGGGATTGGAACTAAATGATCCTCAAGGTCCCTTCCAACCTAAAACATTCCACAATTCTCTGCTTATCACCAGGAAAGTCTCGGGGCATTTGAGATCAAATGTTTTCAGTGACTGAAAGGAAACAGAGAAAAATGCAACTAAAGTAAATCCTGGCTTTGTTTAAAAGTGCTGTGCCTTGACTGCCAGTCACATCCAGCACGGAATCCCATGGCAACACAGGAGCGGTAGGAACCTCCCACCACCTGTCACCTTTGGGGTGTAGACATCCAATTATCCATTTCCTCTGCTCCACCAGCAGCCGCTGCCAGCGGGGACATCTACGCTGGGCAAAATGATGTATTACACTGCCACAGCAGAGCTTCATCGACCGGCAGCTTTTACCACGTTGACACCTGATGGTGTTTTCAGGCACCAGCACATTTTCTTAGCCAGGTGTCAATCCAGACCCAGCTCAACTGCACACAAATGTGCTCAGAGTGCCAACAGACTTAACGAACCTGCAGTGAGCAGGGGGCCACAGAGGTTCTAACCTGGCCAAGAGGAGGCTCAGAGGGGACATTATCAGTCTCTAGGACCCCCTGAAATGAGGTTGTAGCTGGGTGAGGGTCGACCTCTTCTCTCAGGCAACCAGAAACAGGATAAGAGGAAATGGCCTCAAGTTGAACCAGGTTGGACATCAGGAAGATTTTCTTCACTGAAGGGGTTGTCAAGCATTAGAAGGGGCTGCTCAGGGAAATGTTGGATTCCCCACCCCTAGAGGTGTTCAAGAAATGAATGAAAATGGCCCTCAGTGCTGTGGTTTAGCTGACAAGGTGGTGATGGTTCACAGGTTGGACTGGGTGATCCTGGAGGCCTTTTCCAACCTAAATGACCCCATGGTTTTGTGAGAAATAAGTTTTCCCTTACACCTTCTGGTGATGAGTCCTTTTCCTACTGGTTTCCATTGGCAGATCTGAAATGATCCTTGTTTTGCCTTCTGGAATTACTATGAGAAAAGTCTGCTGACTCCTTGCCAGGTCTTTAGGGATTGGAACCACATTTAGCAGATGGACCAGAGAACCTCCAAAGTTCTTCTCTATAAGTCTGTGCCTGTTCCTCCCTGAAGAACCACCTGTGGGTGGCTACACGGGGGCCAACATTTTATTCATTTGTGCAAACCAAGCAGGTGCACCAGAATGTCACGATCTGTTTGCAAACACTCATTCAACAACCTCTTTCTACTGTTCAATCCTAATTAGCTTTGGATGCTAAAATGCAAGGAAGATCAGAGTAAAGCGATAAAACAATACCCACGCTGCCTGTCACCAAGGGCAATGCTGCTGAAAAAGACTGGAATGCATATTGGAGAGGTAATCTAATTCCTGGTATCCATGGGTTATTGATGCAGCACAGTGTGGACACTGCAGGCATTTCACTACACTCTGGGGCTCGAGAGAGAGCAGACAACAACCCTCAGCTGGTCCAGAAGCTGATGGTCAGGGTGGGACAAATCCTGCTTTCTTTACACCAGATTATTTCTATCCTAATTTCATGGTGATCCTCCAGATTCATGACAATGACACCAGGAGCAGAATCAGACTTTGTGGCTCTTTTGCTGCATAAGGGAAAGTACTTTGAGTAATTGGAGAGAAATTTAAATTTAAAAAAAAAAAAAATAATAATAAAAAAAAAAACTAGGCTGTGATCTGCTGGACTTTGTCTCTCACATCCTTGTGCTGCTTTGTGCAGCTCTGTGGTCTCCTTTCCTACTGCACAGGTCAATCTGCTGCCTGGTCTTGGGCACGCTGTTCTCATTTCCAAATCCTTGGACTTTCAGGTTTTACTTTATTGCAAGCTGCTCATCCTGTGCTGGGTTTAAATCCTCTCTAAGTGCAACACCCAGAATTCAATGTCCTCCCTGCCAACACAATTTGGCTTTATGCAAGCAGGACTTACATTCAGCATTCTTTTACTCTCTAAAATGAATTTCCAGATAGGTACAGAAATAACATCCCTGCTTTGTCCTCCAGCACGTCTATTCCTAAAAATTGGGTATTCTAATTGCCATTTATAAAGGCTTACAGGCAATTAATGTCCATCACCTTTATGATCATGGTGGAAAAGATTTGTTTCCATGTGTTGTTTTGGATTATCAGACCCCAAGTGTCCAAGACGCTCCTCAGTCACCCCTTCATGCTGACTCTATTATCTCTTTTAGCACTGAAAAAAACCACCCTGTCTTATCAAGTCAAGAATTCCTTACAGGCCATGAAAAAGCAACATCAATAGTAAAACAACTATGCAACACCCTTACTGATCACACTGAAGGTATTTCAAAATCTATAGGTCAAAAAAATGTTCCTATGCTTATAAATACATCCCCCCCCAAAAAAAAACAGGGGAAAAAAAAAGAACAAATACAAGCAAAACACAAAAAGCACCAATTCAAACAAGATCCCAAGGAGCACACAAAGTTCATGTCCAACTGGACCATCAGAAATTAAATCTGAGTTTCTTGTGACTCACAGCAAAACTCCCAGAGCTGGTGAACAGTGGGCTCAGCCTTCTTAAAATCACTCCAAGTGCTGAATAAATTTATGCATCCATATGAGGATTTTTAGTTTATTGGAGACCCTTGAGCTGTCAGGGAGCTGTAAGAGCAAGATGCTTTCCTGGGGAGGGCAAACCAGGAGAGAGGGTGACAACAAGGTGAGCTGGGGCTGTGCCTTCACCAACACGGGCTCCCAGGAAAAGTGGGGCTGCTCCCATGGAGGCATCTCACAGCTGTGTCATCCAGGGATAAAGAGTGATGTGCACCAGAGCTGGCCTCAGTCATGGACAGACAAACTCCTGGGACAAGGAGAAGATAGGCAGGGAGTGCCCATGCACAAACTTTGGCACAAAGCACCTCCTACACTCAAGAACTCGAAGAGAGATGAGGCTTAGGCACAAATGGTGGCTCTCCATGAATGATTTTGGATGCAGTTTTGTCCTGTTCTCCCAAAGAATGATCCAGTTCCATCCTAACATGCCAGCGAGCATTCCCAATGGACAGTTTGGATGCTCACCCTCTTTCTGCATGGGAGATGTCCCTGCTCATTGGACAAGATGATGTTTAAAGGCCACTTTAAACTCAAACTGTTCTGTGTTTCTATTTTATAATTTAACCGTGGGGACAAATCAAGGCCTTGGATCCACAGGGCAGCCCCGGCCATATTTTATTCAGCAATATGGATATGTTCTCTCCTGAATTCTACTATCACATTTCATTTTTCCTCTCCTGAAAATCCTCTTTATTTCCAACCCTGATGCTAATCAAACATAACCAGGATTCCAAAACCTGACAGCTGGTTAAAGTGAAAAGTGATGATTATCTGCTAGCCTTGAAGGAGAGGGCAATGCCAACCCAGCTCCCACAGACACATCAATGACTGTGTGGCTCAGCTCCCTCATCCAAAGGACCACTAAGGACACACCCCATAAGTTTATTGACTCCTCTTTTGCAGAAATAAAATTTGGAGGACAAATGGTAATTGCAAAACAAGTCTGGGTCACCTGAAAGCCAGGTAGAAAGTACTTGGATAAAGTGATTTATGGGATTTCAATGGCTTTAAGATGAAAGAGGACAGATTTAGATTGAATATTAGGAAGAAATTTGTCACCGTGAGGTTGCCAAAAGAAGTTGTGGATTTGTCATCCCTGGAAGTGTCCAAGGCCAGGCTGGATGGGACCCTGAACAACCTGGTCTAGTGGAAGGTGTCCCTGCCTGTGTCAGGCATCTTGGAACTGGGTAAATTTTAAGGTCCTTTCAACCTAAACCATTCTATGATTCTATGATTTGTACCCAACAGCAAGTCCAGCCAAAGCTGACAGAAAATACTGAGCCTCCTCACTTTGTCAAATTAAATCAGTGATTTTGGTTCCCAAAGCAGTTTCCTACAGGAGCACATTTCTTTCGAGGGGAGGAGGCAAGGGAGGCGGAGAGGATGCGAATGAAAATCAAAGAATGATTCAAGGCTGCAACATTTTCTGATTAGATAATGATGGCTCGTGATACAATGTGAACATGTCCTGTTTACATTGCACCTTGCAGAGTGATCTGACAGGCAACAGCAAAAGCAATTATACAAACACCCTTCCTGAAATATGTTTCACTAGATACTGTTACAGATATCCACTACTGGAGACTCCAAAATCTCCCCAGAAAGTGTTTCAATCCCCTTATCATTAAACAGCTTTTCTTAATATCTACCCCGGTTCTTTCCTGCTGCAGTTTAAGTCCATTACTTCTTGTTCTTCCCAACTGTAATAAACAAAAAACCCCAGTGATTATTCTTTTCCTCTTTACAGCAGACTGTTGCGTACCAAGAGACTGCTATCTTCAAATCAATCTTGTTTTGTTTTGGGTTTTTTTTGTTTGTTTGTTTCAGTTTTGCCAACTCTTTTTGCAATCTCTCCTCTGCAGTCAGGTCTGGATCACTCCTTCTCCTTTCCCACAAACTCTCAGAAACTGCCCCATGTCTCAAAGCGAGTGCCCAACACCACATGGCAGATTAAATTGGTCTGGTCTAGGGTGGTGAAGATTCGCACTAAAGCCACATTAAAGAAGTGAATTAATTAAAGCCACATTGAAGTTAAATTAATTAAATTATAATTTTTAAAGGAAACTAAAGTACATGGTCTTAACCCAGGCACCACCAACCACTGAGGTGAAAACTCAGACAATAACAAGGCACAATAAACTGCCCTGCAGAGGGGGATCTCTCCTTATCCACCCACCCAAACACAAACATCTGGACATGAGATGTCCTGTGACATCCTATAAACCCACATGGACCTGAAGGATATGGCACAGGCCACGTTTGAGGCTGTAACAGACCCATAGTCAGGGGGATTCTATGGCATCACTGATGCCATCTTTGAGGACATGCAGCCAGCAACCATAATGCTTCCTAGCTCTTCAGAGAGCATGTAGGGTACCTGGACAACACACCCAGTGATGAATTCCTGATTTGGATACACCTGGAGCTGGTTGAAATGACTCCCATCTCATGCCTCAGCTGAGCTGTAATGAATTTTATGTTCATGTTCTTCGCCTGCACTGATGAAAACCAGTTTGAATTTTCTTCTGCTTAAGATATAAGGAAGGCATGCTAATAGTCACTGAAAAATAAGTTTAATTGCTTCTCCACGGGTTTCAGGTCTATGCAAGTCTTGAATGCACGGGGAGAAACGTTGCTTAGTACCCTCAAGATCTCCATCCCTCAAATTAGATGGTGCAGAAAACAGAGTAAAATAGGGAAATGAAGGGAGTTTTAACACAAAAGAACAACGTATTCTAAAGCAGAATTGATTCATTAAGAGAAAAAATTAACACAAATTTATTTATATAACATATTATTTGACAGGATAAGTTGATTTGTAAGAAGTGGACTGTCTGGATTATGTCTCTGGTTGCACATCCATCGATCTTACTGAGGAGCTGAAAGAGAAACCCGAGTCTTTGAATTTGAAATTAAATTAACTAGAAGGAGCTTCATGGTACTACACTTCTGTCTACTTGAAGGTTTCTTAATCTTCCCCTGAAGTATTTGTGTTCACATTTACCCCACTGACCTTGGACAACACTCTCAGGCCCATGCTGGGTTTCTTGGGGTGTTTCTGTGCAGGACCAGAAGCTGGACTTGGATAATCCTTGTGGGTCCTTTTCAACTCAGGATATTCTATGAACCTGTGAACTTTTGATGTCTAATTTGGGAGCTCAGATGTGGAACCCAGCTGTCCTACACTCCCTCCAAAAGCAACAGAGTGAAACAGGAACCTCCAGGCAATGGTTGAGCCCAGAGATGAAGTTGACAGAACGCCTCAGAAACGTGGCACTTGGAAGTAAAGACAGGAGGGTCTCATTTGGAGTCTCATTTGTGGTTCCCTGAGCCTTGGGCGTACGTGCATTGAGAGCTTCCCAGAGATGAGGGTGAAAGAAGACAGCAAGGTTTGTTCAGCTGTAGGAATACATGACATTCATAGTCCTTTAAGGTCAAAGAAACTAAAACATAGAGAAAAATGTGATCGTGGCATTTTTATCAGTGATAGCTGAAACCACTTGCTATTACAGCCTTCTACTCCTCAGTATTGAACAGTATCCCCTTCTAAAGACACAACTGGGCAGACAGTCCTGCAAAGCCTGGGGACTGTGAGGAGAATTTCAGACTTCTCTGCTTAGAAAAAAAATGAACTCGCCTGCATGCTCATGAATTCTCCCCATGCCTACTAAGTCAGCAAATGCAACCCATAGAGTGGCTAAAGCTCCACTTTCCTTCCATTAATGACAAGGAGAAATGTGCCTTTGACATCAGAGAAAGTCTGAAGTTAGAGATTATTTCCTTTTCTTTAAACCCTTAACTGAAAAAAAAAAAACAAACTTCAGGGAAAGGGTAATATCCACTGGGACTGACTCTAAAGAGGAAAGATAAATGCAATCAGAGTTTATTTTAGTTTTTATATGTTTCAGGTCTATGTAAGAAAAATGTCTCCTACAGTAAAAAGAACTGATAAAAGGATTGTTTCTCGTAAATGGACAGCACTGTTGTCCATAAACAAAATAAAAGAAATGATGTCTTGTGGCTCACTAGATAAAAAAGCAAGGCTATGAGGAATATACACAAACCCACTAAAATGGATCTAGTTCAGTATTTATTGTGACATAAAAAAGAATAATGAATTTTTGACCCACCATGTAAATTGTTTTTTCCCAGAGTCATCTTTAAAAAAAGCAGTTATGAAAGTTGTGCTTTATGGAGAGGACCTGGTTCCTCTGAATGTTTCCTAGTCTTCTAAAATCATTCCAGAGAAGACTTTAATCCCTTAATTCCCCAATAGGGAATATAGGAATGACTGAATATTGTCAAAGGGTCAAGCTGGTGATCCCGAATCAGAACAGTGTGTGATGTAGAACAAAAGGAAGGGACATCAGAGTTGGCCACACAAGGACAAGCTACGGCCCAGCAGCACCTTTTCTGCTATCAATCTTCTAAATAAAGACAACCTTCATGTGATAGAATTGCAGAAAATATTTCTCTGTAGACCAGGAAGTCAAGTCTTTCTCACCACCTCTGTCTAAGGAAATCCTTTCTCCTCGCAAAGAAAGATATGCAATTACTCTCTCAAAGCAAAATGAAATCCCACATTGTCCCAGCCTGCACAGAACTCCTTGCTTTTAATTCCACTCAAAATGTCCCACTTCAAAATGTTTTCAAGAGCTTTGCACATTGCTGAAATCAGATTTAGCAAGACTATAAATGGCTCCCTTTTCTCCACTTCTGATCGTGCCAGGCCATGACCTGAGCACTGTGCTACAGAGGTGTCCTACCAGGGCTGTGATTTCTTTCAGGAATTTGGAAAAAACCCCTTTGATCAAAGTGCTTCCAGGCTTTGTCAAAAAGGAAATAAAAGCAATTTCATTTTCTGTAACTCATTTCTCCTTACATATCATTTTCCCTTCATGATCAATATAGTTATTAAAGCACAACAGGGGAATAAGCATTTACTTTTCAGGTTCTTCTGACCATTGGAGATGCCCCAGGTTCTCTGCAGCATTTAAACACAGCTGGCACAGGTGACATATGATTTTGGAACAACAGCCTTCCACAGAGGAAACCAGAAACACAGCAGGATTCTTTACTCAGCACAAAAGGACACTAAATATTAGTTTTTAGGCAAAGAAATCAAACCCAAGCTGCCTGCTAATTGAGTGCTTTTTTGAAGGTACTTGTCTATCAGTGTGAGAACAAGATGTTCCCCTCCTGGGCACATCACAGACTGAAGTACAATATCCAAGAGAAGCAGGATGAGCTGTCTTCCAGAGACATGTGAAAGGGAGCTTAGCTTGTCATGTTCTAGCTGCCTAAATTTTAAGTACCAAGTCAGATGGGATGAAAGAGACTGGAGATCCCTACAATTTCCCTATGAAAAGATGATCTGATAAACTGATGCTTTTCAAGGAAATCAAGTAAAAAATCAAGACACAGAAACCAGAATATAAATTCCCATATCAGAACTCAATTCAACTATTAATGTCACTGTGGTTTTCAAAACAAGTGTGACCTCTTTAGAATCACAGAATGGTTTCGGTTAGAAGGGACCTTCACAAGCATCTTTTTCCACCCCCCTGCCACAGGATGGGACACCTTCCACTAGACCAGGTTGCTCCAAGCCCCATCCAACCCGGCCTTGAACACTTCCAGAGATGAGGCATCCACAGCTTCTCTGGGTGACCTGTTCCAGGACCTCACCACCCTCAGAGTGAAGAATTCCTTCCTAAAATATCTGATCTAAACTGACCCTTTGTCAGCTTAAAGCCATTGCCCCTTGTTCTTTCACTCCGTTCCCCTGTTCAAATTCCCTTTCCAGCTCTCCCGTTGGTCCCCTTTAGGCACTGGAAGGGACTCTGAGGTCTCTCCAGAGCCTTCTTTCCTCCAGGCTGAAGAGCCCCAGCTCTGTCAGAGAGAGCAGAGGGGCTCCAGCCCCCTGAGCATCTTCGTGACCTCCTCTGGACTCCCTGACCCGTCAGTGACTTCACATGGAATGGTGGCCCTGTTTGGGCAGTGTCCCTGTGCCGGAGAGGAAAACCGAGCAGGAAGGCACTGCTGCCTCCCGTGCAGATTTTCAGCAGAGGTTTCCAGTACGACCTGGCCAAACTCGACCATTTTGCTGCTTGATGAGATGTGACAAGCTCACAGCCCATTGCAATTCCACTGCAGGCGACACAGCTGGGACTCAGACCAGGATCCTTAACTTCTGTTCCTCATTTGCACGGATTCTAGTTAGGTATACATCTCCAATGCTAATATCCCCTAACTTCTTGGTATTCCTAGCCCATTAAGAGGTAAGTTTAATACAATTTCTCAAAGCTTTGACCTTTGGGCAGTGCAATTTATTATATGTGCTGCCACTGGGCACGAAGATGACTCTAAGTGTGGTTTTCCACTCAGTAACCAAGGATTTCCATTCACTCCTCTGTTAAATGAGGCCATTAAGAGAAATGTAACTCACTAGTTGATGTTGCTGCTAGCAAGGGAAAATTGCTTTTTAATCTCTGACCCCTCAAAATGAAATTGTACCCTGGAAAGAGATTTAGTTAAACAAATGAATTAGAAAAACAAAAGACAGTCTGTGATTTCCTTCTGCCATCTCTGAATTGTCACAGATCACACTTGTTCAGCTTTCAAACACAAAATTCTTGCTTTTGAAACACTGACTGCAGACCACCATAATTAACGTAACTGATGTTCTTATATCCTCACTTGAAGCAGTCCCAGTGCTGTGCGTCCCACCAAGGTGAACAGTCAGTAAAGTCCGTGCCTCACCCACTCATCTTTTCACCAGACAAAGCAGATTAATCAGCAACAGCTCAGTGCTAAATTTGCTCCCAACCCCTTCAACCTATCACATGATCATGGATTGGTTTGAGTTGGAAGGTACCTTAAAGATCTTCCAGTTCCAAACCCTTGCCATGGGCAGGGACATCTTCCACTATCTCAGGTTGCTCCAAGCCCCATCCAACTTGCCCTTGAACACTTCCAGTGATGGGGCATCCACAGCTCTGGGCAAATTGTTCCATTGCCACACCACTCTCACAGTGAAGAATTTATCCCCAATATCTCATCTAAACCTGACCTCTGTCACTTTGAAGCCATTCCCCTTGTCTTGTCACTTGTAATAGTCACTCTACAGATTTCTTGTAGCCTCTTCAGATACTCAAAGGCTGCAATGAGGTCCCCCTGGCCCAGAGCTTTCTCTTGTCCAGGAGGAACAATCCCAATTCTCTCAGCTTTTCCTCCAGGGAGAGGTGCTCCATCGCTCAAATCATGTTCATGGCCTCCTCTGGAATCCTTCCCTTCTCCTCCACTCTTGCTCCTTCCCCTTCCTCCTTGGCTGCTTTGTGCTTAAATAAATAGATAATAGATAATAGATAAAAGAAAAATAGATAATTTTTAACTTGACTTTTTCTCCCCAAAATCCTACAGGGCATTGTTTATAATAAAGTAAAAAAAAAAAAAAGAAAAGACTAATCTGCTACCTAGGTGAGGCATCTCTCCCTTTTGGGTGGTAAAAACAAAGAGATGTTTGCTTGTGACTAAAAAAGCCCTGACAGACTTTACCTTTACACACAAGAACACCCAACTGCACGACATCCAAAAGCTCTAAACAAACCCTTCCTTAATAAATATTTGATCGCACAGATCCATTATTTACAGAAAACAAAGAGAGGCTTAAATAAATGTAGTGGCTCAGAGCTTGCCGAGGTTAAGTTGCTGCCTTCACACAGTTCATTTATCACTCGGACTGGCGCTGACTCGAACACCCCTTCCTCCAGAAAGCAGCTGTTTTGTAAATGGGCTGCATTAAATACAGTTAAAAAAAGACACGCACAGACAGAAGTCGCTTCAAAACAAAGCGTTCTGAAATCTGAAAACTCAGCCTGCCTTTCACAGGGAGCCAGGGAAAAAAGGGAGAAGTTTTACTCCAACCACCTGCTGCTGGAGGAAGGTCTGGAGCACAGGTCAGATGAGGAGAACCTGGGGGAGCTGGGGATGTTCAGCCTGGAGAAAAGGAGGCTCAAGTGGGACCTTATTGCTCTCTACAACACCCTGATAGGGCGTCATAGCCAGGTTGGGGTCGGTCTCCTCTCCCAGGCAACAAGTGGCAAGGTTAAGTGGAAATGAGCTCAAGTTGTGCTGGGGGATCTTTGGATTGGAAACATCTCCAGGAATGGTGACTCTACCACCTCACTGGGCAGCCTGTTCTAATGTTTGACCCCCTTTTCTAGGAAGAAGTTTTCCCTCTGACTCTTCACCAGCTCCGTTGCCCTTCTCTGGACCTGCTCCAGCACTTCAATGTCCTCCTTGAAGTCAGGAGCCCAGGTTAAGCAGCTGTATTTGCACCAAGATATTCCAATCACGTTGGGCCACCGTGGCTTTGCCGCATGTTGGATAACTGCTGCACACGTCAGGGTGTTAATTTTAATTTAACTAATTGTCTGTTAATTTTAAATTTTAAAGCTAGCTTTGAAACAAATGAATGGCAGGGTGAGTCAGGGTCTTAGGACATACCCATAGCAAAGAGGAGAAGACCATCTTGATCACAATATTTATACAAAATAAGTGATTTTAGAGGCTACCATACCAGAAAATTTCAAAGCCTCTGAGAAGGTGATTTCTGAAACTCAAACTTTCTTTGTGGTTTTTTTTAAACACCAATGAGCTATTTCTGCAAAAGTTGAAGCCAGTCCTTAATCAGTGGTCCCCAGGTGATAAGACCTCTACAAATGTCACAGATTTATGAGGCTTTTTTCCTTAAAGCTCCAGCCTTCAAAGTGCCCCTCTGTGTATCCATGAAAGCCAGACACAAGAATTACTTCTTTACAGGAAAAAAAAAACCCACCTCCTTGTTCTCAGAGCCCACAAGTGGATCACTGAGCTGCTGTTTGCCTTTGTGATGCCAACGAATCCAACTTGACTTCCACTGAGGATCCAGGGAAGGCAAGCACCCAGCAGCAATCAGAGCAACACGAGCAGCTCTTCCAAAACAGATCAGCTCCAACAGCCAACACACAGTCCTTCAGTCAGTGTGGCCGAGCTGAACTTTGGCCAAACTTTGCATAAAATAGAGTAACTGCTTTAATATTCATCCCCGGGGTCTGCCTTGGTCCCTTTCTCTTCCTCTCAATCTGCCTGTGGGAAGCTGAGGGTGGACTGAGCAGAGTGAAACTGCTCATCCCCACGGGCCATCCCTTAGGTGGGATGTTCAGCCCACCCAAACTAACCCCAAAGGCAGGTGCTGAGATTGCTGAGTGTCTGGATATTCCCCTTTTTTTTCCCAATAAAGAGATAGACGATAGGCATGGGATTGATTTTCCCTTGAAATAGCTACGATGTGATTATTATTATTTGCACTCTTGAGACAAAAGGAGAGAAGAGACACGTCCAGAGAGGAAGATCAGCCCCATCTGTGTCAGACATCTCCTGTGAGATGAGACAAGTCATGTGCTGACACCAATTCCTCCTCCCGGGAAAGGAAGTTGGGACACTCAGACACCCATTTCTCCACCAAACACACTCGTATTTGGTTCAATAAATCCTTATCTTCCAGAGAGCAGTTTGACCCATGTTGAAATCGGTGTTTTAAGATGGGTGGGATGAATTATTTTCTCTGGGGCATGGACGGGGAAATTTCAAGAGACAAATCTGGGCCATTGGTATTTAATAGCAAGGGTCATCATTCCTCCTTTAGGCCCAGGAGATACGAGACCCTCACTGAAAAGAAAGGCACTGAAGCAAGTCTGGTGCGGGAGATTAATTCTGCTGGCTTCTCCCTGCCAGGTTTGTTTGCCTCTCAGTCATTTCTCAAACTCACATTTTCTAGTGAAAGTGGGACATCAAAGTCAGATTGCCAAGTTTCTGTGACCAAAAGGGTTTTTCATAGGGAAAAAGGCCTCTGTTCCTCTGCTCCTGGTATCAACGTCCAACACTTATTCTTTCATCTCCATTTTGCCCCTCTGTGTTCCTACAGATAATGCAGTGGCCCAGCTTAACTATAACCTGGAGTAAAAATGAGTTTAAGCACAAACAATTATTCTGTGATGAGAATTTAAAATGAAGTTAAAAAAACCCCCTGCTCATAATTAAAAAAAAAAAAATCAAAATTATTTCAAAGCCCTGACAGCTCCCCCTAAGCCTTTAAGAGTTTAGATGGAGCACTCACACAAAGTACTCAAACACTATTATTAGCACACATAGCTCAAGATGAAGGACCACCTCCCCAAATTTATAATGCAGATAAAGGAGCTCAGCAGGAAAGATTTTACCTTTATTTAAATATTTCTATCATTTCAGGGAACCTAAATGCCTTATTTTGTACTAGTTAAGGAAAAAGTATTCACTGATGCTTTGTTATGTTAATGCACAGGCTGGGACTAGTGCTCCAAGTTGTATTGTTGAAGTGAGTGCAAACATTATGTTAAATAACCAGCCACTTAATCTTTATTCCTGACAGAGATCCCTTCATTAAGGTCTACAGCAGGTCTTAAGCCTGAATGTCTCAGTGATGTTGGCATTTCTGATTTCTCAATTTATGTATACTTTTGTTGATAGACTCATAAAAGTGCTGCATACACACACATTTATATAGATATAAATAGGAATAAATAACAAATGTATGTAAGCCAGTCTGTATTTACAGGATAATCACACTTCAACAGAAGCAGCAGCTAAATATACTAATTAATTAGTAGTTTAACAAAAGAAGGAAAACTGCTGAATAAGATTTGAAGAACAGCCTGTGCTTTTGATCCCTGAGCAGCACGGATGAGAACAGGGGGAATTTCCAGTGCGTAAAGCTGGGGCAGGTCCCTTAGAAACAGTTCACCCACAGGGCCATCTGGCCGATTGCTCTCCCAAACCCACCCCAGATATTTCTGACACAGCCAAAACCAGACACACCACCCAGAAGGGTGTCCCGTACTCACACTGTGTTATCCCCAGGGATGCAGGTGGCACCAACACTGCCTACAGAAGCCCTGAGGGCTGTGAGATCAGGACCCTGCGGAGATGGTGTCCAGTGGATGGAGGACGAGCAGATATCATGGCACACAACAGCTGAGGCATCACATGCAATGTGACCAACCCCAGGCAGCAGGGCAGGAACTGAAGTCACAAAAGCTTCACCTTATTTTCTGTTCGCATCTCAGGGGACCTCATGAAAGAGGTGACAGAGGGTGAGCTCTCACGCGTTTCTCTGGTGATCCTCACCCAGCAGTGTTCAGGGGAGTTACCTGTGCTCTGCAGGACATCTGGATTGTATATTTTCTTTAACAGCCAAATTTTTCCAAGTGATATTTGTCTGTATGGGCTTGTTTTCAGAGCATGAGAGACTCTGAAGTGTTTTCCCCCAAATACCAGTCAGTACATATTTATGCCCTTAGCAGGGGTCGACTCACTAAAATTGGCCCTATCTTCACTTTGATCAACATGTTTGAGGAATAAAGGGCCTCCTAACTGGGCAACCTATTTCAGCATCTCCTTCTGGCTGAAGAAAGCAGATCCTTTAGAATGTGCTGCATTCATTTTCTGCCTGGCTACTCTCCGACCTTCTTAGCCAAAGTCATCATTAACTCATTTGCAGCTCTGCCATCAGCTCTCCAGTCAGGTCAAGTATTAAAGTCATTCTAGTCTCATTTTAGACTTCATGTGGTACATAACAAGTTATTTTCAAAGCAAATGCAGGATTACATTCAGGGCGACACACATTCTCTTGAATATAAATACATTTAAAACCAAAATGTAGCTGAAGACCACATTTTTTTTCCTGCAATATCAAAGTTCTACAAAGTCGCTCTTATTACTCACAATTTGCAAAATACATTTCACTAGAAAATGAGCTGTAGGTAATTTTAAAGTCACGTTACTGCTTTACATCAGAGTAAAATGCTTGTGGCTCTCACTCCTTTGGTCTGGAGGTTTGCCCCAGAGCTTCAGATTTCATTGTGTCCAAGGACCACCAAGAAGGCACTACGCACTCACAAGGACCTCAGCTATGTTTTCCCATAACAAGACTCCAGCTACATGAAAATCACCCATTTCTGGCTGAGGAACAGAAGGAAAATGACTTTTCTTGTTCTGTCAATCCAAGCCAAGTGACAATTTTTCCTTTGTTCACTTCCCCGCCCCTCTTTATCCCAAGAAAGCACTAACTATAACCACCCAAGAATTCTTTCTGGGCAAGCCATTTTCAAAAAGATTAATGTTTGTGGGTTTGTGGATGTGTTTTATTCTTTCTCCAATGAAGAAAAAAAGAGAATTCACCAAAAAAAAAAAAAAAACCACAAAAAAACATCAACCCAAAAGAACAAAAAAACTCAAATTGCCTTTAAAAAGTGCTCAACACCATTCCCAGAGCCATTATTCACCAACCACATCAACTCATTTGACAACTCAGTTGTTTTTGTAAAAGGCTGTTGCCTGATTAGAGGGAAATGCTCCAAACAGAAGCACATACACACTGAAATGATGTGCTTTTTATGACGTCTTTCCAAGAACAACAGCAGCTAATTGTTGACTTTCCTACTGGGAAATGTCTGTTTAATATGCAGATCTCCTAATGACTACTCTAAAGCAAACTGTGCTACTGTAATTTAATCATATCTATGAAGTTTATCTCTGACTTGGAATTATGCTTTATCATCTTTCCAGGGAGCACAAATCCAACACAGCCCATGTGCCATGTGGTTTGCAATTGTCAAGTGTTCTCTTTATTTTAAATATTATTACTGTGATATATATATAATATTATATATATTAAATATTATTTTAAACATTATAAATCGAAGTAAATTTTTAGTCCCACTTACTTGGTGCTGACTGGCTTTTGCCAACTGCTCATTGGCTGATTCTACATTAGAAGACGCCGTCTCGATGTTGGCTTCAATACTATCTGCAAATTAAGATAATAGAAGATAATTACAGGGCACAGACCTAAAACAAAGACGTTGTACCAACAGCAATTCAGCAATTCACTCGTGGGCATAAAGGGAGGAGCAGCCTCTTGTTTGTGAATGGCAGGGAAGCAGAAACAGGACCCATTTTGATGAGCTCCCAACCCCTCATTCAGAGGCAGAAGGACTGACAGCTCTCCATGTGACCCCTGACAGGCTGGAAGCTGCCTCTCATCCCACTCCCACTGAAATGAATGGGAAGAATCACAGGGAATTCAAAGGAAAGCAGCTCAAGGCTGATAAATCTACTCGATTAAATTACAGAAGGCACATGGCAGATTGTCTCTGAAATTATCTTGTTACGATAGCTCAGGGATAATATTTATTTGGGTTCTTGGCCATCCCCAGGTGTTTGTACTCGATCAAGTCACCTTGGACAATATCCCAATCCGCAGAGAGCAAGTCCATGGTGTTCAATTCATCCCAAACTACAGCAGTTGATCAGATTCAACAAAATCACAACCCAGACTCCTGCCTCACACTCCCAGGCTGCAAGTGAGGTTTGTATAGATGGCTCAGACTGAGACACATGGACGGAACCTAAAATCAGAGCAGTAAAATCCCACCCTATATTGCTAGGTCTGACACTGGGGAAGCTGGAGGAACCACGAGGCATCAAAATGAGACTGGAAAAGAAAGAGTATCAGCTGAACTTTGCAGCCCACAGCTCTCCACTTCCATCAAAACCAAATATTAACTTTGCCTCCCAACTGTGCTCAGAAAGTGGTGTAAAACCTGCAGAAAAGGGTGTCTGTTTCCAGCAGAAATCTTGGAAATCTTGACCAGTTTGTCCCCCAGGAGATATGCAGCCAATAATTTCTGGCTACAGTGGAAGTTTAGGAGCCCTTGGTCTGCTTCTGAGTGGTTTTGAGCAGAAAAGTACATGAATATGATCAGGAAAAGCTCAGCCACAGGTGGAAATTTGAAAATAATCTCTAATCTCAATAAAAGTAATGAAAGTTCTTCAATTAATGGTATTAGGAGTCAAAGTAAGACACGCCAGAAAAAATTGAAGTAATTTAGTTGTTGGTTCTAAAGGAACGTACATGAATGAATGTGGCCACTTTTGTGATGGACAAAGAAATGAGGGTTTAGAGATGAACCACTCAGGTGTGGACAATTTTAAGTGAAATAGTGTTAAAATCTGTTAATGTAATTATGCATTTACAATAGCAACACAAAATAAAATTAAAAAAATCTCAAACAAATTAAGAAAAGGAAAAAAAACCAACCTACAGAAAAGGAGTAAAACCCCAATGAATCAACAGAACCATAGAATAAACAAATTTCATCTTAACTCTTGGAAACCTGATAAAATATTTTATCACATCAGGGAGAGATGGTTTTCCATTCCTTTTATTTCAGATTATGCACACTGTAGTGCACAAGAAAAAAAATCTATGTGGTCATACCCTTTTATAGATTGATTTAACATCATTTTATTTGCTATATCCAATGCTTCTAAAAACACTTTTATTAAGACTTTAACACTGTGGACTTCTGCTGGTATCACTGACCTCTGCCCAAATGATTTCCTCACATTCAGGATTCAGCAGGAAGGGATCAAAAGGCCTCTAAGGATCTCATCCTCTGTCTATGAAGATATTAAAAATTCTCTTCTACAGAGCCTTAGAAGAGCTACATTCACACACATGCACATTTCAGTTGTGACAGCCTTGAAGAGCTTCCACTGTTGCAGGGAGCTGAAGGCATTTCTAGGGAAGTGTCTGATTTTTCTTCTCAATGTCAGCAAAAAAAAAACCCCAAAACAAAACAAACCCAATCAACCAGACAAATAAACACACACACAAAAAAAGCCCCAAACAAATAAACCAACCAACAAACACAAAACAAAAGAGGTGCTGAATTATTAAAATTTTGAACAAACCCACAAATGGCACAACAGCCCATTGCAGTGAGCAGCATTTTTTTGTCATTTCTACCCAGGGTCACAGAATCATTGAATGCTTTGGATTGAAGGAACCTCCAAGATCATCCAGTTCCAACCCCCTGCCATGGGCAGGGACACCTTCCATTATCCCAGGTTGCTCCAAGCCCTGTTCAACCTCGAACACTCCCAGGGATGGGGCCCCCACAGCTTCTCTGGACTGCCTGTGCCAGGGTCTTCCCACTCTCACATGGAAGAACTCCTTCCTAATATCCAATGTCCATCTACCCTTCTTTAGCTTAGGACCATTCCCCCTTGTCCTATCACTACACAACCTTTCAAAAGTCCCTCTCCAGGCTTCTTGTAAGCCCTTGACACATAGTGGAAACTTCCTCTTTTCCAGGCTGAACATCCCCAACCCTCTCAGCCTGTCCTCATGGGAAAAGCACTCCAGCCCTGTGATCAGCTTGGTGGCCTCCTCTGGGCTCATTCCAACATTCCTGTCTTTCCTGAGCAGCAGCATTCCAGGTGGGTTCTCAGAAGAGCAGAGCAGAGGAGCAGAATGACCTCCTGCCCACGCTGCCCTTGGGGCAGCCCAGGATACAATCGGCTCCAAGTGCACATTGCTGGGTCACGTTGAGCTTCTCATCCACAAACACTTCCAAGTATTTCTCCTTGGGGGGAATCTCCTCTCCTGATCTGTCTTCTACCCGACCTGTACTTGTGCTTGGGATTGCCCCAAGGTGTGCTACTGAAATGGGGGGTGCGTGAAAGATGAGGTGTTTTTCTCAAGTGAAATGGGGTAGACAGATTTCAACCTGTCCTATCATTACATGCCCTTGCAAAAGGTCCCTCTCCATCCAAAATTAAGATTATAAGAATATCTCTTTGATGGAACACTCGTCAATTTTAGGGGCACAAATTCTGACTGTGGTTTTGGGATACAAAACAGAACATTGTGTAGGAAACCACCTACGTATTTTAACCTGATTTTCGATGGGGTTTGGAAGGGATGGATTTGGGAAACCTGGAAGGGATGTTAAAAATGTGCTGAACACCTTGACAACTGCCTAATCACAGTAACAGAACTTGCACACGTATAATATCTCTCAGGATCCAAGTGCAGTCACTCTTCGCTGCTCAACATCTTTAAAAGCTCATCGGCCTCGGAAAATTAATCATTTAAGCATAGAGAAGCTACAGAGGAGAAAATTTGTGATCTATATCCTTCTAAAACAAGAATAATCTGCCTGCGCTCCTCCTGGGGCTGAAGGAAATCACAGAAGCAGCTTAATTTAGCTCCCTTAAAAGGCCCTCCAGAGGAACCCGGTGCTTTGCACTGCCTGCAGGGAGGCCTGAGGAGATCTGCCTTCCTTGGATAGAATTAAACACCGTGAACGCCCCCTTGGTGCTGCCTGCGATGGCATAATCAGATCTCCAGCACCGTGTTTTGCAAACATCATCGGCGTTTTTCCCAGCACAGGCTTTCACGAGTAGGATGGACGTGTCCTACACGTCCTTTTGGAGTTGATGGGATGCTACACGAGGAGGTTACGCAGCTGTGCTGGGCAGGGCACGTCTCCAGGATGGAGGATCATCGCCTCCCTAAGATCGTGCTCTATGGTGAACTTGCCACTGGCTGCC
>VWZG01011347.1:298666-367598 GCA_013396735.1 Grallaria varia
TGGAGACACACCATCCATAACGCTGCTGATTCCTTTGAGAATGCACGCAGAATCAGTCTGGAGGAGAAAAGACAACGCAGAAAGAACCGTGCCTCACCAACACCGCCTATGGAGACTTTCTGCTGTGCCTTTTGCAACCGGACTTGCCCATCTCGCATCGGCCTCTTTGGCCATCAGCGCTTGCAGCAAGCGTGGGCAGAGCCCTGCCCAAATCTTCGTTCACAAAGCCCAGCCATGATGACACGAGGAGGTTGGACCCCAGTGGCCCTTTTTCCGCTCTCAGTAGGGGAATACCAGCCTTGGAATAAGCAAACCTCCTATTTAAATTCTATTTTTTGAAGCAACTTGTAATCCTGAGGCACAGGGGGAAAACCGAAACAAAGAAAAAACCCACCAAAACAGCTCTAAAACTCTCTAAAAATGAGATATAAATATGTAAAGCAACTTAACCAGATATTTCTGCTGATTAACCCACGGAGCCAAGGGAGGGAAAGACAATTTGGGCCAAATCACAAATAAGTAAATAAGCCATAAATCAAGGATGTTAATAAGTCAATGCTGAATGTGTCACTGACGGGTATTTCAGTGAATCTTTGGTGAACTAGTGACGCTTCACAGCTTCCCCTTGGACACTTTGAGGCTCCTTCCAAGGTCACTTGTCTGGGGATGCAGAAGCAAGAGTGGTAGACTGAAAATCCTGGTGGAAGGATCTGCCTTTTTCATTCTCTTTGGCTCTGGTATGACGGGACAGTGACTTTGTTCCCAAGCAGGCATGACAATGCAGCCCCGGGTCTGGGATTTCTCAAGGAAACTGATCACCACAACAATTTTATGCCCTCACTCCGTGTTGATAAACTTATGGTATGGTTTGAAAATAAAAAAAACTTTAGGGGGTGGGGATCACCATTTTAGCAAACCGAAGGACAGGGCTGCAAACAAATACACCAAGGAATTCGGAAAATATTTTTAATTTTTCACCTAAACTGCAATCTTACAATAGCAGTAGTAAAGGCAACAGAGCCAACCAGCCTTTAGATGCAATTTGATACGATTTTATGCCACACTTGTCACACAGAGGCAGAAATAATAATGACCCCAAGAGGGACCTTTCAACCCCAGCTATTTACTTTTCTCCTGAGATCAAGCCCTTATAATGACCAAAAATTGCAGTCTTACAGGTGAAATTACTGGAGTAAGCTTGGGTAGAGTGGGGCTTTTGCCCTAAACCATCAAGGAATCCCCCGTATCACCTGAGTCTTTACAACAGCAACAATGGATTGGTTCCACGAGGCAGAGTTTCAGTAAAACCACTTGAAAGCCCGTGAAGTGAGCTCATGAATGAGAACTTCAAAATGTTCCCACTTGGCAGTAACCAAAGGGGCCCCTTCAGGTTTCAAAGTATGCTTTCATTTTTAGCACTTTAATAAGCTTAACCCTCTTTTATCGCTACAACTTCTGGCTAAAAATAATCAATATAACATACTGAGAAGCATGATAAAAAGAAAGGAAAAAAAAAGAGCATTTTGGTAATGCATAAAGGTTTCTTTCCTAATTAAAGCCAAGTTTGGAAGGAAATTGCTTTCAGTGTGAAAATTCATTTTGCCCATTCGAATTGCCACGTACTTGGAAAGTTTTAAGTGAGTGCCATTCCACGAACAAAAGACCCTGAGGCTTAGCACAGGCAGAACTCTGGTTGTTAAGGGGAAGGAAAACTATGACAGTTCTTCCAGAGACAAGTTTAAAATGGCTTAGGGTTAGTCATTTGCAAACTTCAGTGTAAACACGGAGTTAGAAATTCTGCACACGAGAGGATTTATAAAATAATCATGCTCCTATGTTAAACTCAGGCTAAATGGGTCACACTGGCTTAGACTGGTGCAACGATCTGCAGTTTTCAGCTCTGTGAGCCATCTGGTTACTGCTTCCAACAAAAGGCAGATACAACCTAAGTTCCTATTTGGTTTTAGCAGAGCTCTAGTTCTGCCACACAGCCACACACCAGGACCCTCAGAGGTAAAGACTGTGGCACTGAACAACCACTCGCCATCATTTTCCAGACAGGCATGGAAAGACTATTTAAACCACCCTAAAAGGACACAACCAGCTCTTCCTGTTGGTTTTCTTCAGCCAACAGCCCAAAGCTCCTGGTCTGTATGAATAAAAAGTGGCTCTAAGGCAGCGGCCGAACACGAGCATAAATTTACAACATTTTTTCTTCTGGATGATTTATACAGTCCTTGAGATGCATCTTGGAAATGTCAAGCATCTGCTACATATGTAAGCACTGAAAAGTGGTATTACCCTGCCAGGGGTTTGCCATGCCTGCCAGGATATGTCTCCCAGGGATTTAAAATTCAAACAATGCCCTGTGTGGATCTCTTGGAAAACAGCCTGTCCTGTCAGAGAATAAGGCACCTCACATCATCTACCATGTGCTAAATGGCAGAGTGCAGAAATATTATGGTTTTAGCAGATGCAAAACAATTTACTGTTCTTCCTTGCAGAGACGAAGCCTCAAATTCCTGATGTTTACAAAGCAGAAGGGTATCCTGAGGATGTGGGAAAAGTATCCTGAGGGTTGGGGTATGGACTCTGCCCTCACTGTCCTGTGAACACTTTCATACACCAATCCAAGCTCTCTATAGTTCTCACACGGTTTTTGACTAATCCAAGGCTCCAATAATAAAGCCACTAAATTTGCACATGTGAGGATATTATATCATGGTGACAGACTTGATTCACTTTTATTTTTTCCCATTTCCTTCTATTTCTTCTTAAATAAAGGTTTTTCAACAAGAGATTTTTGGGTGAAGAAATTTATGGGTGTGTCAGATTTTTACCTTTTTTTTCCCCAAATATCCTCTGAAAGTAATCTACAGAGAAAAAGAGCTCAAATAGCTTTGATTTGGAAATTCCAGATAGTTTTCTGTAGCACACCCTTCCTTTTCACAGAATCATGTTGTCATGGAATGGTTTGGGTTGGAAAGGACAAATCTACCTTTACACGGCAAATCCCACTGGCTGAAATGCTATCATAGAATAATAGAACTGTTTGGGTCAAAAGGAACCTTAAAGATCATCCCGTTCCAACCCCCTCTGCCATGGGTAGGGACACCTTCCACTACACCAGGTTGCTCCAACCATATCCAACCTGGCCTTGAATGCTTCCAGGGATGGGGCAGCCACAGCTTCTCTGGCCAAGCTCTTCCAGGGTCTCATCACCCTCATAGTCAAGAATTTTGCCTGATATTTAATGTGACCCTACTCCCTTTCAGATTGAAGCCATTGCCCTTTGTCCTGTCACTCCAGGCCCTTGTCAATAGTCTCTCTGTATCTTTCTTGTAGCTCCATTCAGGTACTGGAAGGCCACAATTAAGTTACTCCAAAGTCCTCTCTCCTCCAGGCTGAAGAATCCCAACCCTCTCAGTTTTAGCTCATTAGCAGAGGTGCTTCATCCCTCTAATTAACTTGGTGGCCTCCTCTGGACTTGCTGAAACAGATCAATATCCTCTTGTGTCAAGCTTAAGACTTCTTCACGCTTTCTTTTTCTGCCAATCCCTATCCAGACTTAGATCTTGGTGCTGCTAAGCTTTCACCTCACTCAAAGTCTGAGCATTTTATATCTGAAAATAACAGGGTGAAGAAACTTCTTAATGTGATCTAAAGTCGATGCTCCCTCCCTTAACAAACATCTCTACATGGTCTGTCAGGCAAGAGCCCACAGACCTGACAGGAGAAGTATAAACTTGGCAGCTGGTGCTTTCCTTCAGCCTCGGAGGAACTTCTTGATGGGGTCAATATATTCAGTCCTTGAGCAATGTCGATAGTCACTGATGTACCACGTTGTCACTCGTTGCCTAATGATGACAATAATAATAAACTTCCTTCAAAGTAAAAGATATTTGCATGAATGAAAATGGGTTGCTTTTTTTGGAAGCTTTGGAATGTGGGAAGAGTCCTTCAGTTTTTGAGTTGGGTTTTTTGGTGGTTTTTTTTTTCCTTTCCTGATAAATCAGGTCCCCTTTGTTGCCTGTTTTACCACTGCTGCCTCTGTGACCTGAAGGCTCCTCCGGCGTGGCTGCCTGGGTGGCAGAGCCATGTTGTCAGACACACTGCTGCAAACTGAGAGGCTGGGAAATGGCTCAGCTGGATCCTTAACCAAACCCTCCCGAGTTACGTGTCTCGGTTGGGACATCTGCAGGAAATTAACACTTCCTGAGAGCAGTCCCCGAATACCGGAATGGAACAGCTTTGACATCCACGTTCAGCTGAATGGGGTCTGCAAAGTCTCTCATTTGGTGAAGTTTCCTGAGTGATCCCAGAGGAGGCTGTTATGGGAATGGCTGCGTTTATGTTCTTATTGCTTCCTGATGAATTGGGAAATCTTCTCTATCTTCCTTTCAGCCACTTGTTAAGACATGGAGTTAGTGCAGAGCACAGCCCATGCAGGAAGGGTACATGGGAGTATTTCTGGATCAAGGATGATCTATTCCACTTCCCAAGAAACGTCCAATTTCTTTGTTCATCTTTGGTATATTCCCTGTAGCCAGTTTGTTGTTCTGCCATCTAGGTCTAACAAAGCTCTACTGCAAATCACCTCAGCTGCTGAAATTGTATAGTGTTAGTACCCTTAACGGCCTTGAAGGCAGCAATTTGAAGGTCATGGTCAGTGGTACAGGTTCCCAAGAGAAGCCGTGGCTGTCCCATCCCTAGAAGTGTCCAAGGCCAGGTTGGATGGAGCCCTGAACAATCTGATCTAGTGGATGGTGTCCCTGTCCATACCAGGGGGTTGGAAAAGATGATCTTTAAGCTATCTTCTAACTCAAACTATTCTGTGATTCTGTGGTGGTTTTTATAGCACTGGCCTTGCCCTCCCTGTTTATCTGGACTGCAGGAGTGGTGGCCTCCACTACAACTTTTCACATCTCCTTGGTTTTGGACAGTGCTGAGTGGGCTGTAAGGGGCTCGGTTTTGGGTAGGGCACATCTGATGACAGCTGAGTAGGTGGAGTCATGTTTGGACTGCTGTGATCTCTGACCAACTCGTTTCCCTGGAAATAGCAGGAAACACCAAAAAAAAAAAATATTAAAAAAATAGAAAAACAGAAAAATGAATGAGCTTTTGTGCTTCTCTCTTCTTTCTGCTCTCTGTGAGCCTGAGTTTCTGTGCCATCCCTTGTGTGAGGACTTTTTCATTTGGCTCTAGTGCTGGCAGTGCTGGTAGCACAGCACGTGCTGCTTTATCAGGAGAAGAAAAATGGGTGACTACCCTTGCAAATTTACAAACGCCTAAAGATTTGTCTGCTGTGTTTGTTTCTGTGTTTGACCCTTGTAAGTGATTGGGCTGGTATAATTACAGTTAATGAGCCAGCTAATTTTGTACAAGAAACAAGGCTCTTCCTTTTACGAGGTTTATTGCCACCAGTAGGATTCTTTCTGCACCAATTTATCCGAAGTAATTTTTGGGAAGTTAGACCTGTCGTGCTCACAGTCTCTAACAACGCTGCAATTGAGCAGTAAATGCCATAAATGCAGAAGCTGCCCAGGTGGTTGTTTTCTTTCTGCTGGGAGGTGAATCCTCTGCCACAGACAGACTGTTTGGGAAGCAGGACTTGAGCAGGTTGAGCAAAAGTCAAACGAGCCATGTAAAGCAAAAGAGACCAAGAAAGTTGTGAATATCAGTGACTTTTCTTTCTAGGTAAAAGATATGATCTTTCCAAGACAATAAGCAAAAATAAAATATATTTATTTCTATCAACTTTATTTATTCCTGTGACAAACTCAGATTGAGACTTCTTTAAACAGTTGACAGAGCTGTAGGATTTGGTAACTTAAGCACTCAGCTATGTACTGGAAAGCTCTGTGTTAATTGTAGACAGAATTGTACTCCTGAGTAATGCTGCACGCAAAAGAAATTAAGGGATTTGTCCAAACTGTGTCAATTCATGAGATGGATTTAGAAAAAAAATATATAATTTTGGCCTTTGCTTACTTTTTTATTTGTAAGGTTAAAGAAATGTATTTTATCACAGTTTGAAATAATGTTTTGTTTAACTTTGATGTCTTACAGATTCAAACTAATATGTGTTGAGTATAAATCACCAGGAAAAGGTTGCCCAGAGAGGTTGTGGACTATCCATCCCTGGAAATGTTCAAGGCCAGGTTGCATGGGGCTCTGAGCAACCTGGGATAGTGAAAGGTGTCCCTGCCCATGGCAGGGGGGTTGGAACAAGATGGTCTTTAAGGTCCTTCTAAGCCAAACAGTTCTATGATACTTTCAACCAGTGGGATTTGCTGTGTAAAGACAGATTTGTCTGCATTTGGTCTGGACAAAGAGGCAGAGGACTAGTAAAATACTTCCTGCATCTCTGCTGTTGCAATCTTAAATAAGTGCCTTGTAGGTGATCTTGGGACCTCTTCCCTTTGTGGGGAGTTGAGGAGGTTACAGATACACCTGCAAAAGTTGGGTTCCAAAACTGTTCAAAGGAAGAAGAAATGTGACTCTTTTAAAAGCACAAAAATGTTTTCAGAACAAGGTGGGTCTTTCCTTGTGGCTTTGATACATGTGATGGAGCTACAAACAGTGATGTAAGTGGTGAAAATTGAATTAGAGCCATTTGGATAAGAGATGTAGGTCTAGCATGTTATTCTGGCATAACTATTAAGGTTACATACACAGGTAGGATGGGAAAATAGCTCTTCTAAAACACAGAAGAACATTTCCTTTTGCCATGGGCAAAAATAAAGCAATAACTGTATTATTCAGGTCACCTTATTCTCTGTTACAAGACAAACAGGCGCCTACAACAGTGGCCAAACACGCACTTGCCTCCACCAGGTACCAACACAAATATTGGCAGCTGTGCTGTTGATACTTTCATCAGAAGAACTGGGGATTTAAGGACTCTCTTCTCCCTAAAACCAGTTACAAAACTGATTCCATGGAACTGCGTTTACATATCCCAGCACGGCCAATGAAAGTACAAGCTTGCACATGTAAAATAGTCAAGTCCAGTATTGAAATACTGGGAAGGTTTCAGATTTTTGATGAACTTACAGCTCAGTTGAGTGGCCATCTATGAGTATGGAAAGAAATGAATGTTGCTGTAACAATCCCCACCAACATAATTTACTTCTCACAGTGCCAAATCCTTAATCCTTGGATGTTTAGGCTGCAGAACCCCTCGCTGCCATGACAGTAAAGTTTAGAGGACATGCCCACTTCTGGCTGCCTGGACATCTTGCCATTTGTACATCAGACCCCCAAAGTTTTCATCAATACACTCCAGAACCTCCTGGAATGTTTGTGCCCTGCTGCGTTGTCTTTCCATCAGATACTGGGATGGTTGAAATCCCCCATGAGAACCAGAGTCTGCAAACTGTTCCTATCTGCCTGCAGAGGGCCTCGTCCACTTTGCCTGTCCTCTTTTTAATCCTGACCCATAAACTGTCCATCCCCAGGCAGCACCCCAGGCATTCCAGCTGCTCTCTCACATAAAGGGCAACTCTTTCTCCTCATCTTTCTATTCTGTCCTTCCTGAAGAGCCTGTACCTCTCCAACGTAACACTTGCTCCTGGGAGCCAACCCACTCCATCTCCATGATCCCAGCAAGGTTGTAGCCCAGCAGATCACACAGACCTCTAAGTCCTCAAGTTTATTCCCCATGCTGTGTGCATTGGCATCCAGGCAGGTCAGAGGTGCACCCCAGCACGACCAGTTCCTGGAGAGGATTTGGGATATTTGTCTATGACAATGGTGCCTGGGAGGCACTTCCCTGCTCACCTGCAAGTGCAGGAGGTGACCCTGCCCACAACCCCATTTTGATGACTTTGTGAGCCCTCCCTGCCACATCACTCCTTAGGAATCCTATCTGTTGGTCACCCCTCCCTCCCCTACTACTACTAGTTTAAAGTCCTCCTTATGAGGTGGATCCCACCTCTCCCAAGCAGATGCTAATCTGCAGACAGGGTCCTGTGGAACCCAAACCCATGTCACCAACACCAATTCACAGCCCATTATTGATTTTTCCTATCGGTGTCCTCCTCCTTGCACCCTTTCCCCTCCCCAGTCTCTGATGTGATGAACCTGCACGGGGATGATTTATCCAAGAACTCCTGTAAGATTGGGCTGGAAAGACTCTGCTGATTTACAGACAACCTGGTTTGGCTTTGAGGGCTTGGCCTCACTGATAGGGCAATGCTTAACCAAATATCTGCATCAAAGAGATGCCATGACCAGGAACACAGGCAAGGAGTTTATTTGCAGAAGACATGGAATAACAGAGATATCGTGTCTGCATTCTGTTTCGCCTTTGCATGATAGAAATTGCTCCCAAGGGAGTGCTCTCAATGTGTTCATTAAGGAACTGGCCCATATGTTGGAAAAACTCCTTTTAGGTTTTTGTACAAAGTATGGATTGCTCTGCCTGTGCCCTGCACGGACCAGAAAAGCTCTTCCCACATTTTTCCTCAGCTCAGGTGAACCAAAGGTGGGTTTCCTTTGAATCCCTGGGAGCATTTTGCTGAGGGGCACATCTCATATTCCCTGGTTATGTATTTTCCTTGTGTTTGCTAAACAAGCACACAAAGAGCTTTCATTTCACGCATGTAAGAGGAAGGCATTAAAAAACGAAACAAGTGCCGAAAGAATTGTCTCTTGTCATCACCGAATTTTCACCGTGGGGGTTTCAACTCCCTTTGCCTCCTGATTCTTAATCTCACTTTTGCGTAATACAAATGTCACAAGATAAACAGTGGAACCCCTCAGCAACTGATTAGGAAGATGCCCTGACTGGCTGTCAGGATTAAAAGATAGTCCTAAAGAAACTATTAAGAATCTGCTGCAGTGTAAGAGGAAGAAGAACAACAGCAAAAGAGCAACAAAAACCTTATGCTGTCTCAAAGACAAAATGTCCTACTTAGTCTAACAGCTCCTCACAGGAAAGTTAATACTGGGGTGGCTTCTATGCATGGGTAACATCTTAAAATAATAAATATTGCCTTGAGAAAAGGACTTATGAGGATCTTGAAGCTAGCTGATGTATGTTGTCATGTCCCCAAGGCATTAGCATCTGATGTGCTTTTAGAGACTCCGAAGTTATCCATGTACAAAAATTAGCTTTCAAGCTAGCACTAAAAGAAAAAAAATACTAAAAGATGGATTTTAAACATAATCTTGATTTTTTTTCTGCCCCTGTGAACCTGAGTGGTGTTTCTCAGAGGGGTGTAAATAGCTCATTTCAGTGTGAAAGGAAGTATCTCATGCTAATGGGGACTTGCAGAGGTATGAGCCTGGTAAAGAAATCCAAAATTATTAATAATCCGCAGAGAAGAGTTTCTTCTCTTATGATCTTCAAATGGCTGTCTCAGGACTTGATCCTGCTCCGAGGAGCACCAGTGAGAACTTCAGCTGAGCACTGCAGGTTAGAAACATCCCCACAAATCTTGCTTCTCTGGAGTTTAGGTCCCTCAACCAGCCTTTAGGATTATAAGCTCTCAAAATTGGGAGGGGGCAGCTGCTTCAGAAACACATACAGAAAATAAGAGGTACAGAAAAAGTCTGATTATTCTTGACTTAATCGGAAGAGACAAAGTCAGAGGGAGCTGGTCTACTGTGTCTTATCTCTCTCTACTCACAAAAAGTGGTGGCTCTCAGTGTGGTCTGCTCTTAAAGGTAATACCAGGGGTTCCTCTCATCTCTTTTCCCAGTTTTCTCCACCACTTTCCTTGTCACTGGTGGCTGGAGAACTAGAGGAGGTTGACTAACAGGGAGAGACCTCAGGCTGTGTATATGAGCACATCATGATTTTAGGCTCCTGTAAACCTAATTAGGCACATCCTGCAACGTGGAATGAAAATTCTATTTAGGAAAGGAAGGCTGCTTAATTTTCTCTACTAACACCAATGATCACAACAATAATTGCTACTACTATTGTTTTTTTAATTACAGTTCCAGGTAGAATGGAAGAATTGGATCCCTTTCCAGTTAAGGTTATGCATTCTTCAGCTTCCTTTTTAAAGTCAAAAGGGGATAGTTTAACCTCCCTGTGAAATCTATTTTATGCTAAATATACCAGCAAATTATCCTTAACACAAGAACCTTATTGCACAGGGCAGTTTGTCAGATCAAAACATCTCTGGCTGTACAAAATGCCCCAAACCCAGGGAAAATAATCACAGCATCAACCAAGAGCTGCTCACGAGGGACAACATCACACTGGAGTGGTGGAAGAGGGAAATAAAGCCCGTAATTTACATGGGACACCTACCTATTGTGTCCCCTTGCTCGTGCACCATGGAGGCCAAGTCTTTAATGATCTGGTTCACATCCAACATGTCACTCTGCAAAGACAGAAAGTCCAGTGTCAGCAAGGAATGGGGGAATAGCCAAGAGAAAAAGGCACGATCCACAGTCCAGCTCTGCAAAGGAAAACACAAACCCAGAAATCTTCATCTGTGTAGAAGTAAAAGAGAAAGTCATAACGTTCCCACGGTAAATAAAAAAGTCCCCTGGAGCCATGGGTTGCTGGATACAAGTCAACCAGCTCACTCGAGCTTTGTGAAGAAAACAAGTAGAATGATCAGATTTTATGTTTCTTTTTCAGAATTGTGGAGGACTAAGGAAAAACAACAATAAAAACAAGAGCAGCAAACCTTTCTCTTTCTGAAAAAGAGCCACTCATCCCAGAGTGTGGATCCTTACACAGAGAAAGGCCACATTTCAGCACAGCATCCATCTGATAAGATGCTATTCATAAACCGAGGGAGAGACATCAAAAACTCACTGAGTCTGAAATCTCCCCATTGGTAAGGCAATAAGGAAAGGGCTGTTTGACGAACAGACTCATTTATATGTTTTCAAGTAGCAAAAATAAAAGAGTAGTAACTGGATTCAGCACTGAAATTTTCTCAGTGAAAACACAGTAAATTGCCCATGAGTTTGTTTCCTTCAATTCTGAACACTTAGAAAGGAGCAAATGTGACCATATGTTGACTTCATATGACACTGCCTCTTCTAAAAAGAATTAATTTAGCAATAATAGACATAATAATACAGACTATGCTAAATGCAACATTACCAGAGTAGAAAAACAGACGCTCAAAGAGGATGTATTTTTTAAGCTGTACAAATCAGAGAATCCCAGAAACATTGAAACTGTCAGGAAACTCTGGAGATCCTTTAGTCCAACACCCCTTCTCAGAGCAGGCAATGAAAGCAGATTGCTCAGGGCCACGTCCACTTGGTTTTGGCTGTTTCCAAGGGTGGACACTCCAAAGACCATCTGGCAAACGGTATGTCCATGTAACCATTGCAGTGGGGAATCCAGCACTGGATGCTTTCTAAAACCTTGACAACACTTCCTAAGAATCTGCCTCTCCCGATACTGATTGTACAGTAATTAATTTCTCTGCTTGGGTCTTGCTGCAACTCTAGACCATCTGGTTGGAGATGCTGGAAAGGAGCTCCATGGAGGATTTGGGTGTCCTGGTGGACAAGAAGCTCTCCACGACCAGCAACGTGCCCTGGGGGACAAGAAGGCCGATGGTATCTGGGGTGCATTAGGAAGAGAATTGCCAGCAGGTCGAGGGGGGTGATCCTGCCCCTCTACTCAGCCCTGGAGGCACATCTGGAGTGCTGTGTCCAGCTCTGGGCTCCTCAGCACCAGAGGGACATGGAGCTCCTGGAGCAAGTCCAGTGGAGGCTACAGAGATGCTGAAGGGACTGGAGCATCTCTGTGATGAGGAAAGGCTGAGGGAGCTGGGGCTGTTCAGCCTCCAGAGGAGACACTGAGAGGGGACCCATCCCCGTCTGTCAGTGCCTGCAGGGAGGGGGCAGAGCATGGACCAGGCTCTGCTCGGGGGTGCCCAGCAATGGGACAAGAGGAACGGGCAGGAACTGATGTCCAGGAAGTTCCACCTGAACAAGAGGAAGAACTTCTCTCCTGTGCAGTGACCCAGCACTGGAACAGATTGCCCAGAGAGGGTGTGGAGTCTCTCCCTGGAGATATTCCAGAACCATCTGGACACAATCCTGCGCATTGTCCTCTGGGACGCCCCTGCTGGAGCAGGAGGGTTGGACGAGATGACCTACCATGGTCCCTTCCAACCTCATCCACCCTGTGATTCTCTGATCACGCCAAAGGGTCTGGTTGTTTCCATCCCATTTTCAAAGAACAAATTTTCCCTACTGGCAAATTTAGAAAATGGTGCAAAATGAATCCACGTCTTTCTACTGAAGTTTGCGATGCAAATAAAACAGGCATAACATTTAATCACACAATTGCATCAATTTGCAATGAAGCCTGGGAGCCCCACTGTGAATTCTAGAATATACAAAACTGAAGATGTAGGAAAAAACAAAAGATTTAAAAAGCTGTGAGAAATCATAATAAAGCAAAAAAAAAAAAAAAAAAAAAAAAAAAAACCCCAAAAAAAAAGGGAGAAAAAAAAAAAAAAAAAAAAAAAAAAAAAAAAAAAAAAAAATCCCACGAAACAAATACCCAACGAAAGACTGAGTAAAGCACCACAGAATGCTTTTCATTCCTTCACTTGTCAAGTACAATGAAGCTTTAATTATGGATGGTATTATTCCTAACTTGTAAATACTGCAGAATATTGTGCAAAACAATAAAGTTTAAGTAACTTGAGATTGCACTTGAGCACTGTGGCACTAAATCACTGCCAGGAAATGAGGAGAAATTAGTTATGATTCTTTTTTTGGGGGGGTGGGGAAATTTTCTGAGCTTTTAGTTAAAATCTTTCCAAGGAGAAAAGTAAAGTTTAGTAAAATGTGAAGAATTGAGAATTAACTTTAATGTGTTGTTCTGCTCCCATTTAACTGAAAAATTAAACAAACAAATAACAATACTAAAAAAGCCCAGAATGCTCATTTGTCTCTCTTGGTTGAATTGCCACTGACATCAGTTTTTGGTTTCTGTTCCTCGCAATAAAAACACAATTCTTTCTACACTTCAGCCTGTTCTATTTTGTTTTGCTTTTTTTCCCCAACGCTTTAAGTGAACATGGCTTAAAACTCCAGAACACGTTTTTGCACATGCATTTGGTTCACTAGTTTATTGCAATATATTGAATTATACACATCCCCTCTCCCAGCCCAAGTGTTTTCATTGGAATAAAAGCAGCAGGCAACTCAGTCTAAGAAAGATCAGATGATACACTTTATATATATATGTATATATATAATATATATTTATATATATCTGTCTTATAGTCTTATACATAAATGAATATATATATATATATGCTTCTATATTGTCTTCTCAGACAGTTTAACCATGAGGAGTTGGGCTGTTTGTGTTCTGATCACCAGAAATTATGAGAAGTTGGGAAGAATGAGAAAGGAAATTCCATGCTGTGTGTGAACGGTGCTGGTTCAGCTTTAACATTTATATTCAGGGGCTTGGAATGAACCAGCCATCTGCTGCTGCTGAACACAGATCCTTTTCACAACATTGCAACAACACTTAAAAATATTGTTTAGCAAATATTCATTACTTAGAGCCAACCACTGAGTTGTTAGGAAGGAAAAAACCACAACTACTGTACTTATGGAAACAGAGGAGTGAGTTATAAAGGACAGAGCACAAAACAATGTGACCTGAAGCAAGGAATCTGCTGAATAATTTAACCTGGCAATGCAAACTTTCAAAGTCCCTGATATATGGAGAGAAGAAATAGAAGAAAGAAAAATAAAGACCTTCCATAATGGAATATACCTTGGAGCTACAGTCTTGTTCCTTCTTGCCAGCTTGGCTCCAGCACCAAGCAGCTCTGAACTTGCCAGGCATCAGAGTTTGTTTAGCAAAATCACATTGCCTTTGGTTTCCTATGTTTGCACACACTCTGCAGAATCCACACTGAAATACAACTCCTCATAAATTCCTTTGACTCCCCAGAAACCAGGAATACAACAGCCAGGACTCTCCCAACATGCTGTCTCCCTGCCAGCTCACCAGGCTGGGGCTTCTTGGGTTTTAATTAGCACCAGCCTTTGCTGTCTGGCAACAAGTCATTCACTACACTCTGCAGCAACAGGGAGACAGATTTAAACCCTTCCATTTAAATCCTCTTTTTTTTGCTTTTTTTCTTCTCTTTTTTTTTTCTTCTTCTGCTTTTTTCTTTCTTTTTTCCCTTTTCTTTCTTTTTTTTTTCTTTTTTTTTCTTTTTTTTTATTTCTTTCTTCCCTTTTCCAAAATCCATTGATTAATCTAAGATTAGACAGGATTTAACATTATCCACGCTGGAACAAAAAAAAAAGAATTAACTCAGTCAACAGCAAAATGAAATGGCAGTAGCTAAAGCTGACCAAAAAAAAAAAAAGCAGAGAAGTGCCAGATGAGAAAACTAGAGGAATGAAAGAGTTTGGGGCCCTAAAGATCCAGAGGATTAACTTCCAGTAGGGAAACGGTTTGGAAACTGTTAGACAGAAAATACTGCAATAAAATTGCAGGACTATTTGAGTCATTTAACCCAATTCAGTAAGTGAATTATGTCACTGCAAAGTACAGAGAGTTTGGGAAAAAATCTGAATTTCCAACTCTGGCACCGAAACAGCTGGAAATACGATTTTGCAGGCAAACTGAAAACTTCAATTTCCCATTTTTTACTTCACCAAGACCACAATTTCAATAGTTTTGAAAACAATCTGTGAGCAAGCCGGGTTATGAAACCCAGACATTGTCACCAATGTGGGAACAACCTTAT
Organism: Grallaria varia; assembly: GCA_013396735.1. NCBI lineage: Eukaryota > Metazoa > Chordata > Aves > Passeriformes > Formicariidae > Grallaria > Grallaria varia. The sequence continues at coordinate 313,390 of VWZG01011347.1, forward strand.
AATAAATCCCAGCAGGCCAATTCCCCATGGAATGAGCACAACTGAAGTATTTACCAAGACAGCAAATAAGTGACCCTCCTCTCTCTTCCACTCTCACGCTTTGTGGGGTGAAGATTTATCCACACTGGACCCTGACCTTAAGGATGCCCTAAGGACACGTCTGGATTCCAGCCTTGGGAATGGTATTAAACAAGCCAGAGAGGGGAACGTGCTCTCCTCAAAAAGGACACAGAACAAGCCCGTGTTGTCAATAATTCCTCTCTCGCATCTTGCCACATCCCAGCCTCTTTTATCAGAGTCAGCTCAGGTCCTCAAGGGAAGAGTCACATTTATTTCCAACAATGTTTGCCTTAGGTTTGTATAAAAATGGGATCAAAAGTATCAGTGGTCTATCATATTTAGCACATGTGGTTTTGTGTTTACTCACAAACCAACCTTTTTTTCTTTTTTTTTTTTTTAAAGGGCTATAATTTAGCATTTAAATTAATTGCTGACTCGATATTCAGGAGATGCTGAATTCTGCAAGCAAGGTTTTGTTCTGCCCCATCATCTGTTCTGCAACCAGCAGCCAGGAGAGCTGTAAAATAAACCTGAAGGAGATCCTGAAAGCTGTAATATAAAATCCACGTGTGTATTTCTGTATAAGGAAGCACTGCAAAACAAAATAAAGCCAAACAAGACACTAGTGCCTGTTGTTTTTTTGGGGGGAAAAAAAAAAAAGGAAAGAAAGAAACAAGCAAAACAAATCAACAACCCTTTGTAGTGTCTGTCATGTTTTACCAAAGAGATGCTCAGATGTTCCTCGTGTGTTGTCCCCATCTGCAACCCCCCTGGGGTGTCTCCTACCCTGTGGTCCACCATGTGTGGACACGGAAAGACTAATCAAAGCACGGTGTTTGTCTGTCCTCATTCTTTGCTGAGAGACAGGGGAAGGAAGGGAAAGGGGGAAAAAAAATAATATAAAACGTGAGCAAGCTTCTGATGCGAGATGGGCAGAAACTAAATCTTGCTGCAACAGCCTTCCAACAAATATTTTTCTCTTGTCTATGGCTGGGGAGAAAAAAAAAATGACATTCTATAAATCAACCTGATTCAGCCTAAGCAACAACAGACCAGCAGAAAATTGTTTGGAGGGCAGCAGCTCTCCAGAACAGCAATTGCAGAGTGAGTTAGACCTCCCCTGGGACTCCACAGCAGGCACCGTGAGGAGCTTCCCTCTCCCTCTCGCTCCCTTGTGTGAGCCTCCTCTCTCTCTCTGCTGCTGTCGTAGAGGTCTGTGTCATCTCAGGGCGTGCAGCTCTGCTCTGCATCGTTCCAATGGCTGTGCCGAGCTCTGGAACGCCACTCCAGCCCCTACCAGGGGACGCCAGCTCAAAAAACACAACCTGAAGGGTGTTCCTGTCCACCAAAAGCCAAATGGTCGTGGAAGGGGATGTGCCTCGAGCTCTGCAGAAAGGGCTGAGGCCACTGCAGAGGGTGGGATGGACAGAGAGGGATCTTGCCACCAGCCAGCCAGGGATAGCCACTGTGCCTGTGGTACCTGGATGGCAGGTGCCCACCAGAGCTGCCCTGGCACTGCCCTGCCCACGCGGACAAGGGAGAGAGAGTACAACTAAAGGTTTGTGGCCTGAGATAAGGACAGAGAGAGATCACTCACCAATTAGCATCATGGGCAAAACAGAATGGACTTGGGGAATCTGGTTTAATTTATACCCAATTAAATAAGAGTAGGGTAATGAGAAATACATCCAGATCTTACAAACACCTTTGGCACACTCCTCCCTTCTTCCAGGAGCTAACTTTCCTCCCAAGTTCCTCCTCCAAAGTAGTTCAGAGGGGACAGGGAAGGGGAGTTGCAGTTGTGCCTGCAGCTCCTTCCTCCTCAGGGGCAGAACTCTTCAAACTCCTTCTCATCTCCATTGTGGGGTCACTGTCACAGCAGACAGCCTTCCACAAACCTCTCTAACCTGGGTCCTCCCCATGGGCTGCAGTTCTTCACGAACTGGTCCACTGTGTGACCCCTGCAAGGTCACAAGTCCTCACAGCAAACCTGCTCCAGCGTGGGCTCCTCTCTCCAAGGGGCCACAGGTCCCACCAGGAACCTGCTCCACCTCAGGCTCTCCACGAGCCTCTTCCTGGCATCCACCTGCTGTGGTTACTCTTTGTTTTAATCATCGTACTTGAATGAGTCGGACACAAGATCCACCTTCTCTCCCACCTTCTAACTCACCTTCTCGGCCACTCCCAGTGTGGGTCTTCCCACCAGCAGCAATCTGAGCACGAGTGGGTATGACAGGCAGCTCCCTTGGAAAGCTCTTCTCCTCCTAGTCATTGAACCTCATTTGAAACCATGTCTTGACAGCACATTTTAGTGTCTAAAGCGTGTGTGAGACACGTGGGGGCAGCAGCAAGTTGCTGGGAGCTGTGTCAGTGTCGTTCAGCCACCTTTTGGGCTACACAATCTCTGAAGGTTCACATCCACACACGTGGATGAGTCTGCCTGCTACCCCTGTCTCCATGGACTCTGTATCCCTTGGGGTTTGACTTCATAGGGATTGAAAACCATTTAAGGCAGGTGTTTTCTTTCAGGGGAACGTTATCGCTTCCAAGCCTGTGCTGAAGGTCAGAACTGGCTTGTGGTCTAAGGGAAATGTAATAATTCAAATCATAGGAAGAGGTGGCTTGGCCTCTTTTAAAACCCTTTGGATCTGGAAATAGGAGACGTGTTAATGGAGAAGGTCATCAACAGTTCTGTTTTTAAGCAGTTATCCTCACTTTACCTTTAGGAAATATGATAAAGTATCAAAGATCACATAAAACATTCCTGTTTCTTAACTGTGATTTTGATCTTCAGATTAATTAACACCCAAAATTTCACTTTAAATGTAGCAGTTTGTAAAAAGGTACGTGAATTCCCACATGTATGCACATGTGAGTATTCATACAGGCACATACACACCTGTGTTCTTGAGTATCACAAACACACCCACCTGTTTAAACAACAACTGTATATAGGCATACATTAATTATTTTACGATCTAACTCGGCCCCTACATACCCCAGGTGTTAAATCAGCGTTTGAGGCTCGGCAGATTGCAGAGATATAAACACAGCCTATTTCTGTCTACAGTAGCAGAAAACAGACCCTAAATCTCAGGCTTCTTTTTCCTGGCTAAACACTGCGGTGTGAGATAAGCAGGAACACTGATATGTTCTGATAACAGGCAAGTAAACAAAAAATAAATTGAAATAAAAATTTGTTTGCCTTGATTAGCTTTAACAACAAGAAGAGCTGCATTGATTTCATTTTGTCTTCAAGTTAATGCAGTGAGAGTTTGATAACAGGAAGAGCAAGAGCAGGAATGTCTCATATCAGAAATCTGAAAGGCAACACTTGAATCATGGAATGGTTTGGGTTGGAAGGGACTCTCAAAATCATCCCGTTCCAACCCTCTGCCATGGGCAAGGACACCTTCCACTAGCCCAGGTTGTTCCAAGCCCTGTCCTACCTGGCCTTGGACCCTTCCAGGGATGGGGCAGCCACAGCTTCTCTGGGCACCCTGTGCCAGGGCCTCCCCACCCTCCCAGGGAAGAATTTCTTCCTAATATCTAATCTAAACCTACTCTCTTTCAGTTTGAAGCCACTCCAGTGTGTTCTGTCATTGCATGCCCATGTAAAACATCCTTCTCCATCTTTCTTGTAGTCTCCTCCAGGTACTGAAAGGTCACAATTAGGTCATTCCAGAACCTTCTCTCCTCCAGGCTGTACAATCCTGATTCTCTTCCTCTTTCCTCACAGGAGAAGTGTTCCATCCCTCCAGCCATCTTTGTGATCCTCCTCTGAATCTGTCCCAACAGGTTGATGCTGGAAACAGCACTGTAGGTGAGGACTAACAAGGGTGGAGAAGAGGGGCAGAGAGGTGTGAGGAACAAAGGCATTATCCTACAAACTCGAGATGCAGAGCAAGCAGAGATACGTTTCAAAAACCATCCATGATGGAGGAGAGCACAGGCAGTCATGTATTGCGCAGTGGCACTGCCCTCCCTTCATCCCCACCACTCTACTCTTCCACAAAGTCCACAAAGAGTGAAGGATGGAGACCCACAAACTAAGCAAATGAAGAGAAGTGACTTCACTGCTCTCCTGAGAGAACATCAGCTCTGCTCTCCAAAAAGGGAAGCGCCCCAATTTCATTTCTCTTCACTCAATGTCTGATGTTCCTGTACTTTGTTAACACATCTGGAACAAGCCTCTGCAATGTTATAATATATATTTGGAAGCAATGTCCCTGAGCGAGGTGATCTATGGCAGGGATTTTGGAACTAGGTGATCCTTAAGGTTCCTTCCAACCCAAACCATTCTAGTATTCTATGATTTATTTTTTCCAGGTTGCAAAAGAAAGTATCTGCACCCACACTACAAATCCAACCTTTTGCTCTCCTACAACTAAGTTTCTACTTTACCACTAAAATAAGATTGATATCCTTGTGTTTCCAACAAACCCTTGGGCTGGATAAGAAAGAGACTCACAGACCAGAAATATTGCTTCTGTTTTCTGATATGCTTGAAAGATTTTTGTGTCATTTTTTTTGCCAACTCACCTATTCCCGTTGAATTCAGGAGTTCATTCTGAGTTAATTCACATATGTATATAGGGTAGTCAAATGGCACAAAAATAATTGCAAGAAAAAACACAAAGAGAACAAATATAGAGATAATGCCTGACATTGTGGCCTTTGTAGACCAGAAATAAAAATTCTCAGTGAAGATGAAGATTCTCCCAATAGAGAATATCCATTTGTACGTAGAATATAGATTGTAGCTTAGAGTTTGTGAAACTCGCTGGCCTGACATGCTGAAAGCAAAAATAAAATAAAACACAAGATCTAAAAATAAAAACCGCGGCAAACAGAAAAGAATTGTCCACTCAAAATATTCCAGAGCCTTGTCCAAGATAACCTTTTTTTTTTGAGCAACAGGTCACTTGATTCTTTCTGCAAGAGCTGGGCAGTAAACACACTGATTAGATGCCATTGCCATGGAGTGTTTAATGTGGCAGGTACCTGTCCAACAGGAACGATTAATCTGTATTGCACATTTATCTTGTTCTCCAACAGCTCCAATGAGCCATTGGTCCCTACAGCCAGAAAAAGTAAGGTACACAAGTTCTTACAGCAAACTATGGAAAAAAATATTACTTTTTTTATATGCAATAGAAATGCTTGTTGGGGACACTCAGACTTTTCAAAACAAGAAAATAAAATGCATTTAATATTTACAGCTATGCTTTCATTGTTGCTGCTGAGAAGAAAAAAACTCCTGAGTAGAAAGCCACCAAAGATATGGAAATCCATAAGCAAACTCCAAACTCAGTATCTTAACACACTGACTTTTCCTTTAGCATCTCCTGCCTCCTGCCCCAGGCTGCAATGTATAAACTAACAGGAAAAGTGAGGGAAGTGGTTGTAATCTATCACCCTGACTGATACCAGCCCCAGGAAAGGCACTTTATTGCAGGTGGTATGTTATCTCCAAAAATAGAACCCGGACGAAGATTATGACAGAAACTTCAACACTTTCCACACTTTGTTTGCAGCACTATTAATTCTTCCCTCTGGATTTATTTCCACGAGGGTCATGTAGCCAGAAAAAAAAAAAATACAATGGAAGAATTCATTTTCTTTTTTAGGAGTGTTCTGGGAAACCAAGCAATTAGAGCAATCTTAAGCTGTCATGTATTATCCATTGCCACTCAATTATTTTACTTAAATAAAATACTGATTGCAGCGTCTGATCTGCAGCTATCAGCCGAGTGATTCATTTAGGTGCACTATTTATTCTTGACAAATTAAAAAGGAACATCTAACTCCAAGTGAAAGGAAAAAGACAAAGGGACAAGGGAAATACGCAGCGTCTTTTCATGATTCTCTGCTGTGCTGCCAATTCCCTGTTTGGAAATAGCTGAAACTACCGTGTCCTGTGCACAGCTTGGAGACAAGTCAGTCCCTACTACAAGAGGAGCCCATGGCTTTGGTACAGAGAGGGAGTTGCAGTCCCTTACAGAGGTCACTGAAGCTTGGAATCGTAAAATCATAGAAGGGTTTGGGTTGGAAGAGATCTTAAAGGACCATCTAGTTCCAACCTCCTGCCATGGGCAGTGACACCTTCCACTAGACCAGGTTAATCAGAGCCCAGTCCAGCCTGCTCTTGGACACTTCCAGGGGTGGAGCATCCCCAGCTTCTCTGGCCAACCTCTTCCAGGGCCTCCCCACCCTTGTAGTGAGCAATTCCCTCCTAACAACTAAAGCAAACCTGCCCTCCTTCAGCTTAAGGCCAGTGTCTCTGGTCCTGCTGCCCCATGCCCTTGTGAAAAGTCTTTCTCCACCTCTCTTGGAGCCCCTTTAGGCACTGGAAGGAGCTCTGAGGTCCCCCTGAAGCCTTCTCTTCACCAGGATGAATAGTCCCAACCCTCCCAGACTGTCTCCATAGCAGAGGTGCTCCAGCCCTGTGATCAGCTCAGTGGTCTCCTCTGGACTTATTTCAACATATCAAGGTCTCTCTTGTGTTGGGGGTCCCAGAGCTGGATCCAGCAATCCAGGTGGGATTCAGCATTCCAAGTGGGACCTCACAAGAGCAGAGATCTTGTCCTCTTTCTTCAGGAGACTGAAGTGGCACAGCCAAGACATGGGGTATGGTTGTCCAGGTCATCAGGAGCTCCAGGCAGCAGCAGCTCCATAAGCAACTACATCTCCAAGGTCTACCCAAGGCTCACGGTCTCCTCGAGGGTACAAACTGGGCAAAGAGAAGACACAGGCTCCATCCAAGTCAGAGAGCCTCTCTGCCCCACATCTCCCTATGCATTTCAAAATGAAGTGCTGTGGTCTTTGTGGACTCTCCCAGATTTTGGCTCTGTGGAATGCAGAATATGCTGTTGGCATTTTTCTTACATATAAGGCACCCAAAAATGCGGGTTACCTGAAAGGCACAGATGCTGAGTAAAGGTGTCTGAGGGCCAATTAATTACCACTGCAGCTAAAAGGCTTATAAAAGAAAGGTTGATGGCTATCACCTCCTTCCTGCAAGTTGACTCTCCAAAACACCCTCACAGGGTTTTATTCTCCATCCTGCACACGAGAGACCTATTTTAAAAATATCCATTATATTCAAAATGATTAATCTCATTGTTCAAGGATTTTTTTCTTAATGTTTAATTTATTTCTATCTGTCCTTAGTTTCTACTTTGTAATTTGTTACTACCTTCAACCTTAATATCTTAAATTATTCTCCCCTTTTTTCAATGCTATTACACATCAAGTATTTCTACAGAGTCATCATGGCTCAACTAATCACTACTGCACTTTCGGAGCCTGCAATTGGTAAATTCCTGTAATCTCTCTTCATAAATTATACTTAATACTTCTCCCTCATTTATTCCCTTCTGGATCACGTCCAAATTTCTAATAGAAAAAGCAGGCCAAAACGCCCTCATTTCTCACACACCTTTCTGTCATAGGAAAGATGCCAATGTCTAAGGTAGACACGAAAGGCCATATGACAGTTCACTTCATTTTTCAACTGTCTGTACTTGGTATCCAAATGAAAATTTCCAGTTTCTGGTTAAAACTACCCAACTGGTCCAGTGGCAAAGCTTCCCTAGTTGCCTCCCTCGCCAGTTGTGAACAGCAAGCAGCTCACTCTCTGATCAAAGGAAATATCATTCAAGCAATCAATGATTTGTTTTATTGTATCAGTTTTGCTTATGTGTCATTGGCAGATGGGGAAGATACTCTCACAGAACAAAGTCTGGGTCATTTTAATCCCTAAAGGAAAGAGGTGTTATTTATAGTGCAGGGTTCATAAATCATGTGCTGATGTTACACCTACATTTACTGCCCAGCCATTTGCTCTGGGCTCCCTGCAGAGAGAACCACCACTGGGCTTGAGGAGTTTAGATTAAGGGTTAGATATTCTCAGACTGTCTGGGACTCCTAAAGGCTAACTTGAGATGTTTAGAGAAATAGGTGAGACAACCTCAGAGCTCCAAACTCTAGAAACTCATGGGCAATATGATAGGACAAATAATCAAATGCAGGAGTTGCTGTTGCACAAAACACAGCAGGAGAAGGAGTATTTTTCAAAAGTGAGAGACTGGCAGTGGTTGCCCAGAGAAGCCGTGGATTTCCCATCCCTGGAAGTGTTCAAGGCCAGGCTGGATGAGACTCTGAACCACCTGGTCAACCTGAACAACCCAGTGGAAGGTGTCCCTGCCAGTGTCAGGGAGGTTGGAACAGGATGGTTCTTGAAGGTTCCTTTCAACCCCACCCGTTCTGTGATTTTATGATTCCCTTATTCCTTGTGTTTTTCCTGGATCCAGGACTAACCAACTTTTTTGGTAACAGTTTCGGTGGTGGATTAGAAAGGACAATTAATAAATATGAAGGTGCAGTGACGCTCAGAAATATTTTGAACCTGTCAGAGGATATGATTAGGATTCAAAGTGATCTTGTTAAATTGGGGAAACACTGCAAGAAAAAAGGGTGAAGTCAAATAATGAAAATACAAAGTTCTACAGTTAGACATAAAGAATAGGAGGCAACTTCTGGGGGTTAAAAATCCCCAAAAAGCAAGCAAGCAACCAACCAAAGGTGTTGGGGGATGCTGGGGACAAAGCTAGCACTTGTGAGATGAAGTATTGAGTCCAATTTTGAGCGATAAATCTCGGGTGGACCACCTGGAGACAGTTCAGAGAAAAGCCATGGGAATGATCAAAAGTGTCAGAAACACAGCCTGAGAGGAAAAGCAGAATGTAGTGTGGTTTTTAATGTAGAAAAGGCGTGGGGAGGTCACAACATACATGACAATGCTTTTCTAATATGAGAACTGTTGCAAATAGGAAGGGAATAACCTGTTCCCTATATTCACCACCCTGATAGAAATGTATGGACTTAAACTGCAACAGAAGACACCAGTATAAGAAGTTAATGATTTGGGTTGTTGATCCCGTCTCAGAGCTGGGAGAAGGATTTGATGATGTTCAAAGATTGCTCTTAACTCTGCTTGTCTAATATTCAATGCAATCAATGCAACCCCTGGAAATCAGAGAGAGACAGACTATTTCAGACTGCAGCCACAATCTCCCCATCAACTGGAGTCGCTGAACTGATTAAATCAGGCACCTCTCCCTCTGCCTTCACGCGCTGAGACAAACTCAGCAAGTCTCTGCTCCTCTGAACGTCCCTGCCCTGCCCGCAAAAACGCAGGGCGGAACTCAATGAGCTTTAACCAACTTACCAATAGCAACAAAGACCCTTCCCATCAGTGAATAATAACAGATAACAATCAGAGAGCAGCGGCTGCAGCAGGGAATGCTGACAACAGTAGGGAATGCTCACAACAGTAGGGAATGCTGACAACAGTAGGGAATGCTCACAACAGTGTGCCACCTACCAGCTGTGTGGAACAGCAAACCACAGCCAGCCCCTGTCCCCAAGGCTGCGTTTAGAACCCAGCAAGCACATCTACAGTGGCAGAGAAGACATTCCTGTGCTTACAGACCCAGCAGCCACTCAGCAGGGAAGTGTTACCCTGCCTTCACTCCCACCTGCATCGCCCCCTCCTCGGAGAAATGCTCATTTAGAAGAATTTGGATTCACCTCCCCAGTTTATTAGAAACTTCTGAGCATTTATATTCCATCACGCTCAGCTTGTGCTCCCTGAGTTCAGATCAGCTTTCAACGGGCTGCTTTAATTCTGGTTTAATTTGCAAATGATGCAGGTGAGAGTTCAGACTGGAATGGGGGGTGGCTCAGCTCATTCCCTGCAACACGCAGGCGTCTCTGGCTCCAGGGGTGAAGCCCTGGGAAAGCTGGATGGAGTTAAGGGTGTGGGATGAGAAGTGGGGGAACTGGGAGGTTGTTTTCAGACTAAATGTGCCTTCAAAAGATTAAAATTGCAGCTAATTTATTTCCTTTTCCCATTCAGGGCAGACTGAGGAAATAAACAACTTTCCAGCACAGAGGACTTTAGGTATTGAACCTCATATGTCACAGAGTATGATACACAATCATAAAATCACTATGGCTGGAAAAGACCTCCAAGATGAACAAGTCCAACTTTTGATCAAACACCATCATGCCCACTAAGCCTTATCATGAAGTGCCACTTTTTTTGAGCACTCCCAGGGATGGTGACTCCACCTTCCAATTTCCCTGAGGAGCTTGTTCCAGTGCCTGACCACTTTTTCATTGAAGAAGTTTTTCCTGGTACCCAACCCGGACCTCCAATGGTGCAACTTGAGGCCAAACATAAAACTGACATTTTGTTAATACTAAGTAATATCAACACACTTTTATCAGGCTGTGATGGACATCACTGAAGTGTCACTCAATTAGTTCAGACAATTCAAACTGGGGTGTTTTTTGTTGTGTTTGTGTTTTGTTTTGTTTTGTTTTGTTGTAGTGGTTGGTTGGTTGTTTTTTTCTTTTGACGAGAAGTTCTCTCTGTTTGTTGACTCCCTGGCATAAATTGATGGGGTGAGCTCTGTCCAGACCTTGCCAACCACTGCTCACCTCCTGCTGGCAGGACTGGTGGGATATTACTGCCAGTCACACACAACTGCAGCATTTCCTCAGTTAACAATATGAGGAGGCAATTTAGAACAGAAACTGAATAAAATTTTGATTACCATAAGCAAACCCCCAAAACATAAATTGCATTTGTTTGCTTTTGGCTGGACAGTTATAGAGACTGACAGCAGACTCATTTATCTGCTGAAACCTCCTACAGAAAGCCTTGTCCTGCAAGACCCAGCCCAGGCCTTCCTCAGGACACACTGGCTCATTGTTGCTTTCCACCAGGAGGCTGGAGAAGTCCTTGGCTCCCACTTGGCTCAATGAACAAATCCTGTTTGCTCTCCCACACACCAGAGTTGTGCTCCTCCAGCTTTCCACATCTGAGCTGACCTCTGAAGACACTGAAGCTCTGCTCCACTGCTTTTGTCCTCCAGCCCTGACACGCTCCCCTCCTGAGTCTGTGCTCCCCTGCTCCCTCGCCAGGTCTGCCCTGTGACATGGTGATGAGACACCTTGGTTACTGCATTCAGGATGAGAGGAAATGGCCTCCAGTTGCTCAGGAAAGGTTCAGATGAGATATCAGGGGGGAAAAAAATAATGGAAAGGGTTGTACAGCATTGGACAGGCTGCCCAGGGAAGTGGTGGAGTCACCATTCCTGGAATTGTTCAAAAACCATGTGGATATGGCTCTTGAAGACATGGTTTAGTGATGAACATGATGATGGCTTGCCTGTTGGATTTCATGACCTTTAGAGGTCTTTTCCAACCTTAACGATTCTATGATTCTACGATCTCATCCTTCTCAAGTGTCAGAGGCCATGAAAGAGCTCAGAAATCTTTTATTAGTGGGGGCACATTCCCTGTGGCATCTTCATCTCCTCATCAGAGCCTTGGGTCACCTTCATGAGCAGCTGCAGCCCAGCCACCCACAGCTCAGAAAAAAACTAATGTCCCTTTGCACTTTCTGCCTGTGAAATCCCCCAGGCTGTGCCTGTAGAGTGGCTCCTGCTTTTGCCAAGCGTGCACCATGGAGGACCAGCCCCCCCTCTTTCTCAGCATCATCACACACGCCCACATTTGGATTTATTGCTCCCACAATATGGTTTCTCACAGGAGAGCCTTTCTGCCCTGACTCCCCCCCTTCCATGTGCCCTGAGTCCTCATGTCTGTCTGAAGCCTCGCTGGGTTTAGTTTGGTATCTTATCATTGTATTTTTATTTTTTTTATTTATTTTTTTTTAAACAGGAAACAGCTTGCTGTAAATTTTGCCCTTTCAAGTGTTTAGTGACAGAGTGGAGTCGCCCTCAGTCACATCTGTTTATCCTGGTAAGCACATTTATAAAGTGATTTCCCATCCTCGTTATTCTGTCAATGCCATTTCACACCGCAGCTACTTTAATGCAGCATTTTATCACTTGTCCTGAGGGCTGCTGACAGCTGCCAATTTCAAGGCTTCTTTCCAATTGTTATGTCTTTATTTTCCTTTTCTTCACCCCCATCCCTCACCATCACCTTCTCCTTTATTTCCAGAAGAAAGGGGAGCTAGATGAGTGCAACCAACAAGGATTTCCACTTCCCTTTAACATGGAGACATTATAATACCATAATGTGAAGTTGCATTAGTGAGGAAGAGTTAGACTTCAGGGAAGTGTAGTTACAATTCAGTTGGCTATCAGACTTTTCATTTTTGTCCTGACAAATTTTCCATTAATGTTAGTGGGTTTAAATTTCCCTGCCCTCTTGTTGTGCAGAAATTGGATGTTCAATTCCCAGGGAAGGTACTTTGCATTCTTGCTTGCTGTGATCCTCCTGCCACCCAGAACCACATAAATCAAACCAGAATAAGCTCCATTCAAGCTCAAACCACAGGAGAACATAAATTTTACCCAAGGAATGCATAGGAGACCACCTTGAGACAGTCCCCTTCTTGCCACGACACTTGTATTTGATAAAACCACAGGAACATTTAGGATGGAAATGAGCCCTAAGAACATTGAGTCCAACCATTAACCCAGCACTGCCAAAGCCACCACTAAACCATGTCCCCAGGTGCAACATCTACACACCTTTTAAATCCCTCCAGGGACGGTGACTCAATCACTTCCCTGGACATCCTGTTCCAGTGCTGGACAACCCTTACTGTGAAGGACTTTATTCCCAATATCCAGTCTGAAGCTCCCCTGGCACAGCTTGAGGCCATTTCCTCGTTACCTGGAAGAAGAGACCAACCCCACATTGGCCTACCCATGAGTATGCAGGAAAACTTTCCATTGCTGTCTCAGCCTGAGTTTGCTCCTTCCTTAGAGGTGATTCCTACTTTGCTCAGTGTCCCAGCAAAGAGACTTGTAAGTAGCAAACCAGCTTCACCACCAGGAGCCTCTGTAAGACTTAAAGTTCATTAAAACTCAGTCCACTGGGGAGGTGGGACCAGAATATGCATCTAAAGTTTTCCTTCTTGACACTCTACTTGAAAAGATACGCAGGTCTCATGGATACATATCCATTCTTCAGGTGGACAAGTGGACACACTGATCTTTTATTTGCTGAAATGAACCCTGCAAATCCTTTAAGTTGTGAGTCTTCCAGATGTCAAAGACACAGTAGGAGAATCATAGAATATCCTGAGTTGGAAGGGACCCACAAGGAGCATCAAAGTCCATCTCCTGGCCCTGCACAGGACAGCCCAGGAATCCCACCCTGGGCCTGGGAGTGCTGTCCAAATGCTCCTTGAGCCCTGTCAGCCTTGGTGCTGTGCCCACTGCCCTGGGGAGCCTGTTCAGTGTCTGACCACCCTTTGGGAGAAGAATCTTTTCCTGAGATCCAACCTAAACCAGGTACTGTCACTGGTTTGCAAGGTTATATCAAAGGATGTGTTGCATCATTCTCCAATGAAGAACAAGATAAGAATTTCATCCTGACGTGGGCCAACCATTCTGTTACTCACATTTTCACTTAGTTTTCCCAAACTGTAAAAAGAATTTTCTTCTTCTGATCTTCAATTAACATGAAATTCAATTATTGTAGGTTGTTTTTTTTTCTTCTTCTTCAATATGATTGATTTTTTTCCCTATTTTGCTGCTGGAATGTACAGTCATGTTGATGAAAGGGCAACATGCCAGAACACTACTTAGATAACCCTGGCATGCCTAAATGGAAGGCTTTTCATTTGTTCAATTAAAAGTGTGCATCAAAATCAGGACATTGTTTTTCTTTAATTTCATTATCCAGATTGATGGCTTATGAATGCATTTACTTGTGTGATTATCAATAAAATCATAGAATCACAGAATGGTTTGGGTTGGATATGACCCTAAAACCATCTAGTTATGCCACACTTTTAATAGTAGGCAGAAAACAGAAGTTAAGATTGGTCTCTGAAAACCAAATACTTGTTATTCCAGGGATGTCCCAGTTAAAGGCCAGGTTGGATGGGACTCTGACTAACCTGGTATAGTGGGTGGCAGCCCTGCTGAGGGCAGGGGGTTTGGTACTAAATGATTTTTAAGGTCCCTTCCAACCCAAACCTTTCTATGCTGATCTATGATTTTTATGATTCTATAGTAGCAAGTTCAAATTACAAAAGCTTCAGGTGACAAAAATCTTCTCAGCTTAGACACAAAGTGAGGAAGTTCTCTAAGAGATGGGGATGACAGAAGCAGGGATGCAGCACTGCCACTCAAAGAAAATGAAAAAATAAAAAAACCAAGAGTAGCATTTTGCCCAAACAGTCTGGTGAAAAGGCAAACCACAGGTCTCAGGGATTATGGATGTATGTTTGAGCTTTTGAGATAAACAACAGGAATTGTTCTACAGTAAATGAAGAGAAGGAAGAAGTTGATCATGGGTCAGCTCATGATAGCAGAGATGTCTAAAATCATATTGGATGAACGACGTTCTGTAAGTCTGTTTTCATAGGTTATTTTGAGGTCTAAAAGTCAGACAGGGACACCTGAATCCTGGAAGACTATAGCTAAGGAAGAGGTTCCTTATTCCAGGTGACAAGAAGTCCTTATGAGCTGACTTGCTCACAGGAACATCGAAAGTGCTGAAGAACAACCCCAGTCACAGATCGCCAGTTGCAAATAACTGAGCTTTACAAAAAAGTCCTGACTGTTTGAATGATGAACAGAGTAATAAAACCTTACACATCAGGGTCAAATGGCTAAAACAGAACAAAAGAACCAAGCACATGCAAGGCTGTGATGGCCAGGCCCTTGTAAGGAAAATCACAGCTCACTTAGCCCTGGCAATTCTTTAAACAAGTCAATAACTCAGTGGAAATGAAAAAGAAACTGCAAAGCGGTTGCTTTAATTCTTTTTCAGCTCTTAAAGCTCTGTGATGTTGTCACTCCTCAGGTGACTACAGAAGGTAACTACCGTGGAATGAGGTACAAAGCAATGACAAATGCAAAAGCAGGTCAGGAGAAAGAAAAAAGAAAGGAAAAAAAAACCCAGCCCAAAATTAAAAGTAGGTCAGTTTTCCTCGTGACAAAAGGTTAACAGCCAGCTTCCTCTGGGCATTTTGCTGGATGCCACATTGTTAAATATTTTTATAAGTGATTCAGGAAGGCAAATCAGTGACAGAGAGAGGAAAAGAAAATAAATCCGGAAAAAACAAGTAAAATAAAAAAAATCTCAATCTGTTATCATGCTAATCCTGCAAATTCCATGTTAACATGAAACTCTATTCAGGTGCAGGAGACTGTAACCTCTGGTCAGCTCCCTTGGGGCACAAATTTGATAGAGAACTATCAACAAACCCAGGACGACGTGAACAGTCTCATCTGGAGGCACAGCTACCCAAGGACACATGGCTTATAGGTGACTACCCTGAGCCAAAGTCTTCAAGCAGGCCTTGAGACTGGAGGATGGGAAAAACCTGCCAGGAAAAATGGAACATGGAACTGAGTCAGTAAGTGGCTGTCTAGTGAGAAACAGGATTTGGATAATCAGGTGGATGTGGATAATCATAAGCAGGTCTTAGGATTTTTGCGGGGGGGTGGAAATGTGGCCAGGTTCAAGAAGGCAGAATTTGGGCAGCTCAGCATGGACTTTGTGGGCTACACCAACCGGAGTGCAAAGGCAGATTGTACCCACAGTGTGATGCCCGGGGTGTAGGGCAGTGAGAGGACAGTTGTCTGGAATGGATGGAATAATTAAAAACACAGACTTGGTACACAAAAAGATGTAGAAGTCAAGCACTGGGACGAATGCACAGGGCAGCACCAGACTGTATTTCTGTAGCCAGGCTTGCCAAAACAAGAAAAGGCTGTTACAAACATAGGAAAGTCCTCAGCACTTTCAATAATAGGACAGTGAATGATGTTCGACACTCAGGAGTGCAAGTGCAAGAGCTGGAAATGAGAACGGCTCCTGCAGCTCACACCGCTCTGCATTTAGCACAGGAGCTCAGCAGAGAGACTCCAGCAGCCCCAGGAAAACCTCTGCTTAATGCACTGCCGCCTTCCAAAACAGCAAACCAGGTGTCAGGGAGCACAACAAACCGGGCCATAAATCACACAGGGCTGCCAGTCTGGCACCGCTCACCAGCTCCAGCCTCACTCAGGAAGGAAGGGCTGATTTATCTCTGTGCTAATGCAACATGGACAGCGGGTGCCAGCGCCTTTGTCACAGAGAGGAACAATGTGGGGCAGGCAGGTGGCACTTCAGTGGCTCTCCTGACCTCAGCTCTAAGAGGACAAGGTCCTGCCTCACCTTGTTTGAAGGTCACCAAGCATCAGAGAGCCTGCAGAACAAAGCCACCTTCTCAGCCACCCACTTGACTCAATCCCACCAGGACGCGGTGCCGTCCGGACGCCTACGGAGAAAATCCACCTGGGAAACAAAGTACTGGCTTCTCACGGCTCTTCCAAAGCCATTGTGGCAGTCTTCTTGATGGCACCCAACAATAGGTGCTCTAACTCCACAGGCACTGGGAGAAAAACAATAGCAATAATAGACTTCAACCCAAACCTCACCGCTCCCACACAGAGTGCCGGAAAATTAATCAACACCAGCTTCAGAGGGAGTAGAAGGATGGAGAAAAGAAAAGCAAGCTCAGACTCAGCCAGGTTTGAAGCCAAGACTGTTCACCGTGGTATTATAACTACACGCATCCTGCGGGGTCGTACTGGTGCCCTGGGAACATCAGAGCTGCAAAAATGCATGACATGTCACTGTCCCCAACTAGAAGGTGATGATGGTACTGTGATATTGGAGATGCTCATCTTGCCTCTCAGCCTGGCCCACGCCTCCTCTGTGTTGCACAGCCTCCAGTCCCCAAATCCTTCTGGGCTGTCCCATGCAAGGACTGTGACCTCACGAGACCTTCCCAGCCCCAGCGACCCACAGCAGGAGGAAAGCAGCAGAATGTTCCACCTGGTTGTTCCCCACCTCCCAGCAAAGGTCCTGGGTGAGGCACCCATGTCACAGACACAGCACTGGGACAGCAGGGAAGGACCAGTGAACGCCGAGGTGTAAGGGATGACACGGTACCTCGAGGGAGGGACAAGGACAGGAAAGATGCTGAAAAGTTATCTGTTTGAGTGTGGATGTAAAACACCTTGTGCTTCTGCAAAAACACCCAGGGGAGAGGAGAGCTGTGCATGACAGAAATGCTGCTGGTGTTTTTCTTTAGAGGAGTTTGAAAGTCATTCAAAACGAGACACCAGTTCCTTTGCAGCATTGAAGTCAGCAGAACTACACCAATTTCCAATAGATGGGGATCTACCCTAAGAGCAAATTAACACACTCACTGAATTCCTGAAGGTTTTTTGGGGGAAGACTACATACATTTAAAATCCACTGTTTTATGAGAGACTCTCCTTGGGCCTCTCCTATGAGGTGACTCAGAAGAAGTAATAATCTTCCTACTGCTGTCCAAATAAAAGGAAGGAAGTTCCTCTAAATCTTAACAGGCAAGCTGTAAAAAGCTGTGACATTCAGCAGCACCTGGAGTTGAACGTGAAGACGCAAGACTAAAAGACACAGAGTCCTTAATCCTCAGACAGGGAGACAGGTGACTGGTAGAGGAATGCACAGCCAGTTCCCTGTTTGCATTTAAAGCTCTTTATTCCCTGGCTCAGCAATTCCACTGCAGCATTTATTTTTAATGCTTTATTTTTGCAATTTGACTTTCTAATGGCAACACCTGAAGTCACCTTCCTTAACCCGTCCCAGTGATATAGATGAGAAAGAACACCAGGGGAAAACAACCAAGAGAACACTGCTTATCCCTGTCAGACTTCAGCAGGAGGTGACTCCCCCTTAAGCAATCAGCACCAACATCCAAAGGTGAAGAAATTCCCTTTATTTCCTCAAATGCACTCAGGGTGGAAGGACCTAATCCCAAAAGTCCTTGCATCCCAATGCTGAGACTCTTATTTTTAAGCATGAACTGAAATCAGAGAGGCAGAGAAGTCATGGAGTTTGCTTCCCACCCCCCCCTCACTTTTTATTTTTCAGATGTACTTAGCAAGCAAAAAGAGCAATGCCTCGTGTGACAACTGCGATGCTCCAGAAAGTTCATCTTTGAGGGCTATTTTAAAGGATAATGCCAAATACAGGGGCTGATGCTCACAGAGGGACTACCAGCCCTGGCTGTTGGCAGCACCTGCTAATCTGATCAGGCTGAAGGGCTGAAAAATGTTTATAGGGACTGTCAGACTGAGACCAAAGAGGACATTCTGCTGAATCACTGCAGATCCACACAGCCTTCACTTTGCCTCTTAACTAGTCTCCCACCCCCTTTTCAATATCACTCCCCACTGCCCCCACCCCGTGCTAAAAATACCAAAACCAAAGAGACACTTCTGTTCTCATCTGAGTTTTGCTGAGAAAGACACAAATCCCTGAAAACCTCAGTGAGGGAGACTCTCCAGGAGTGGTTGTGGATGTTTTAGGCAAGCGGGAGAGCACATGGCTTACCTGGGCCAAAACTAATCTCTTGGCTGAGTCTGAACCAACAAATTAATTAAATCCCTGGTAAATTCAATTTTTTCTGATTAAGGGATCAGGAGCATATTCTCCTCCTCTATCCTTCCCGGAGTTCGTAGGGAGGTGGGGCTTGGTCTCTTCTGCCAAGTAACAACAGGACAACAGGAAATGGCCTCAGGTTGCAGCAGGGGTGGTTTAGGTTGGATATTAGGAAATATTTTTCCCCAAAAAGAGTTATCAAGCCCTGGCATAGGCTGCCCAGGGAAGTGGCAGAGTCATCATCCCCAGAGGGACTGAAAAGATGCGTAGATGTGGCACTTGGGGACACGGTTCAGTGGTGGGTTTGGCAGTGTTAGGTTGACAGGTCAATTTGATGACCTTAAAGGCCTTTTCCAACCTAAACAATTCTGTAATTCCGTAATTCCTCACACTCCCTGAATTTATGGCCAATTCCTAAAACCAGTCAGGCAAAGAAGCAGTAAGTGTTTCCCTCAAATACTGTTCTTGGACATTACATTGAGTTTTGCCTTACATGAGGAAATCTCAGCCTTCTTCTTAAAGACACTTCAAGAGCTCTCAGTGTTACAAGAAATTTAAAGTTGTTCCCACTCATCATCGATAAATATCTGGGCGTTCATCATTTCCAGGAGGGAAAAGGCTCTGCCAAGAGGCTTGAGAGGAGCAAAATGCCCTTCTATGTACAAAGGGCTCTGAGCACAGACTCCTTTTGCAGCCAGCAGTAAACCATCATTTGGAAAGTCAGCACATGCTAATCCCAGTCTCCAGCACTCAGCTCTGGGTGCTGCAGCTCAATCCCTTGTGGGCACCTCTCTCAGTCCCACGGCACCCAGGAGGCTGCTCACCTTTTAATGATTGTCTGACACACACAACCGAAGTTCTCCTGTAAGGTTTCCCCCCGGTGTGTTTTGTGCACAGGTACAGAGCAGCCCCGTTTTCCCCCTCTGCCCTCCCTCCTGTAGCCTCATCTTAATATCTGAAGATTCTTTTTCAGAGGGCCAGAAGTTCTCTCTCCCTCTGACAGTGCAATCTGCTCTGTGCTCTCAGAGAGACAGGCTGCTCTTTAGCATCTCCTGATAAAGTCGTCATGCAACTTCAGACCACGGCAAGCTCCCCCTGTAGGGAAGATCTGCCTTCAGTTACACATGAGGATCAGGATTTTCCTGGAGTTTCATCCAAGCTGAAGAGATGACAGTGTGTTTTCTGAACAGGAGCACGTTCCACCTGCCTAGAAATTCAAACAAGGGGAGAAAAATTACAAGCTAAATAAGCCAAGTCTTGTATTTGGAACCCTTGTCGCAGCATAGTCTGAAGAGAATTCGGTGCAGAAGTACAGAACAAGCAGCATTTTAAGCCTGGCACCAGTACTGACTCTTTCCCAGGTCTTAGGCAGGGAATTTACATTTCTATGGAGCTCCACTGGCAGAGAAACAATCCATAATGTCTCAGCTTCTCCAGCTGTGAAATGGCAATAGGAGCACGGTAAGAAATCCACGGCAGCTTTTATCCCTCGTGTGAGAACCAACAAGGAAAGATGGGACTCGGGAACTTTTGTTCCAAAAATCACCAGCACCAAAGGCAGAGTTAAAAATAAGCAGATGTTTATTGCTGTAGCAGCACTGCCTGTTCCAGGCACAGAGAATCAGGGAATCATGGAATGGTTTGGGTTCTAAAGCATCTTAAAGCTCTTCTTGTTCCAACCACTTGCCATTGGCAGGGACATATTCCACCAGCCCAGGTTGCTCCAAGACCTGTCCAACCTGGCCTTGGACACTTCCAGGGATGGGACAGCCACAGCTTCTCTGGACAAACTGCTCCAGAGCCTCACCACCCTCACAGTAGATAATTTATTCCTAATATCTAGTCCAAACCTGCCCTCTTTCAGTTTAAAGCCATGGAACAGTTTGAAAAACATGGAAAGAAGGAAGTCCTGGACATACACAGAAATGATTACAGTGATCCAGAAAAGTCCTTTCAGTCCTCGGCAGTGCAGCAGAAGATGCTAAGAGAAAAATTATAAAAACAGCTTGATTTTTGACCTAATATCTTTCCATCACCTATCCTTCAACAGCAACACCTGAGCCTTCAATTAGAAGATAATTTAACTTTGTTCTTCATACCAACAGAAGTCCACAAATTCAAAAAGTGCCTGTAGGTTTTGATGCCTACATGAGCAAAGTCGCCCCCACCACAGCTGCATCCCACTTGCTGCTGGACAAGACAGACCTGAATTCTTTTGAAAATGTGACTCTGGTTTTAAGTTCTTAAACCCTCTGCATCAAAATCATAGAATCATGGAATGGCCTGGGTTGGAAGGGACCCTAAAGATTACCTTGTTCCCAATCCCCTGCCATGGACAGGAACACCTTTCACTAGACCAGGTTGCTCAGATCCAACCCAGCCTTCAACATTTTCAGGGATGGAGCATCCACAACATCTCTGGGCAACCTCACTGATAGACATGGACCCACTGGGCACTGGGTCACCTCAGAGGACTTCTCATCCAGGGAGGTGCAGACATAGACATGGACACCATTCTGCACAGCAGCCTTTGCTTCCTGATGGAGAAAAGGATGCTGACATCCTAATACCCTAACTATTTCCCCAAACAAGTGACAAAAGTGGTGTGAATGGGGCAGCAAAGCATGAAATCCCTGCATGCAGTGGCAAAATGTGGAAGAAGAGGGAGAATGGGAATGACTCAGGAGGCAGGGAAATAGAGATGTCCTGGCTTTAGACTGGAGCAAGATTAACACATGAACTTCTGGCAGCCCTCAGTGGTGCAGTCAGAGGAGATGGAGAGATAATGGGATCACGGGATCACGGGATAATTCAGGTTTGAAGGAGCCACAGGAGAGCTCTAGTCCAGCCTCTCACTCACAGCAGGACCAACTATGAGGTCGCACCACGTTTCTCAGGGGTCTGGCTAAAGATTTGTATTGAATAAAAGACATTAAAATATTAACATTACAATCTGCATTTCCCCATAGCCCCTGTTAACAGTCCTTCTGCCTCAAGTGAGCTGTCTGGTGGCCTTACTGAGGGGAACAGATGTCTTCAATGCAGAGAAGGAAATGACATCCAGAGGAGACACGCTGGTGGTGGGGAAAGACAGACCTGAAACAATCTCTTTTATAAAGGAGCAATTAAAAGTACTAAAGAATACCTGAATAAAATTAGCCTGCACAGTGTAGGGGGCATAAAATAATACTGTCTGTGGCATCAGCCTCTAAAATTTGACATTCATTGTTAATACTGTTAAGAAAGTGATTTTCAGTCTAATTTCTGTGAGGATGTGGGAGAATATTGCTGTCAGGGATAATTTATAAAGGACCAGGCACCTTACGGTAAATAGGAGGGAATGTGAACAGGCCTTGCTGTGAAATGTGGATTTCAGTCTCCTTCTCAGTTATCTCTTCCCTCGTTACCTCTGTAGGGTCTTTTCAATACATTTGGTTCACTTTTCTCTCTCTCCTGAGCTGCTCAGGGATGGATGGAAGACTCCCTTTCCAGCCAGCAGAGCCTGGAGATGCTCCAGGGCATTGCCAACAGGATCTTTTATCTGTTCATGACATAAGACTCAGCTGTTGTTATCCCTCGCATCTGGATTGGGGAAAATGTTGATTTCTTTACCCAAAAAAAAATTAAAAAGGGAAAGCACAACACTCAGTCCAGGAAGGCAACAAGTCAAATCTGCAGGAACAGCTCTGTAGAGCACTGCTAGGAGATCTCAGCTGCTTGATGGACTATTGATCTACACAGATATTAATTAGCATCAGAGAACTAGAGAGTGAGCTGCTCTAACCCAGGCAAGAGGTGAGAGTGGCAATTCCCCTTTGGGGCAGCAAATTACATCCACAAAAATAGCTGTATTGATGAGGCATATGATGTTTGTACTGTCTGTGCTGACAGAAGGAGGGGTAAGATACTATCTTTGTTGAGACAGCCAACATCTGACAACCAAAACATAGGCAAAAGTGCAGCAAATACAGGAGGAAAGCAACACATCCTTTCAACAAAAGAAACATTAACACTTAGGCCAGAGGGTTTGCAGAAGCCACACAGTATTTCACCACAAGCTCTAGAGATCTCCCTCTTTCCAGCTCTCCACCTTATCACTGAACATTGACAGACCATACAGGAGACTTTAACTCAGCTCTGTTTCCATGGATATAAATATGAAGATGTGTCTCTCTAAAATTCAGATTATTAGCAAATTATGTGTGTCTCAGCACTATTTTCTCCTTCTGCAGAGGAAATACGTCACTTTTAGTAGGTTCTAAAGTCCATCCCTATCCAGTAAAGCTGCTAAGACAAACATAAGGGATTTGCTGTATCCAGGCTTTCATTGCTACCCCCTTCATGCAAGCTCACAGAAGGAACAGTGGATGAAGAAAAGCGCTTAGGGTAAGGCTCTCTGACACCGACAGCCTTTGGATAAGGCACTGGGAATGTAAGTGAGAAAAGGAAAATTACCTCTAGCACATAGTGGAAACCTCTCCAATTTGTTCACTATGTGCAGTATCGTCATAAGGTCACACCTGAGACATAAGAAACGCCCAGGGCTAAAAAGATTTGTGATATATTCCTGAAACCTCTTTGGCTTGCAAAGTGATACCTGAGGTTGTACACATACCCCTGATGGAACACTGATCGCAAAACTATACAAGCTCAAATCATTTCAATGAGGAGAGGAAGAAATATGGTTTTAACCAGCCGATAGGAAGTTTTGACTTTTGCAAGTAGTTGAAGCAAAAGTGACGTGTGAGCAGAAAGGAGATGATGAGAGAACTTTCACAATGTATTACTCGGTGGTATTTCATCTCCTGCCTCTCTGCCTGGCCGTATTGGGATTATGGGACAGATGGAAGATGGAATGTATCAATATATTTATCACAGCAGCATTTAATAAACAGTGGAAATGGAAAGAAAAGGAAACATGGCAAGAGCTCTCTGTGGGTGCACGTGATTTTTATGTTTGCTGTTTTAGTGACAGAACCTGAGGGAATGGCCTGAAGATGTGTCAGGGCAGGTTTAGGTTGGATAAGAGGAAAAGGTTCTTCATCCAGTGGATGGTTGGATCCTGGCACAGGGTCTCCATGGAAGTGGTCATGGCACCAATCCTGCCAGAGTTCAAGGACCATTTGGACAACACTTTCAGGTGCATGGTGTGATTTTGGGATTGTCCTGTGGAAAGCCAGGAGTTGGACTCGACGGTCCTTGTGGGACCCTTCCAGCTTAAGATATTCAATGATCATCCCAGAGCCTCTGAAACTTCAACTAACAAAACTTTTCCCTGCTGACTGGAGAGACACTGGCAGTTTGAAAGCAACATGTCGAAGGTGTGGAGATGGACCATGAGTGGCTTTGAGGTGAAGGCAAGAAATTGTGGTTTATAGCAACGTTGGGGGCCACAGGGGGACAGAGAGGGAGGAACACTCAAATCAATATGCAATGCAAAGGACCACAGTCTGCTGGGACGGGCTGCTTTTTGTTCTCAAGACTTGCTAAGGCTTCTCTGCCTTTTCAAAGAGCCCAGCTGTTATTTCCATAGAGACCTTCTTTTGCCCTCGGGCTTGCATGGTTTCCCCACACAATTTACCCTTAACTCACCTTGCTCCTCCCCTTCTCTAAATGCCAGTGATGACTAAAGGATATTTTTGTGATCAAACCATAAATCGATAGGACTGCAGCTGTACAAGGACATGGAAGATGCCTGTTCTCAGGCACTGAAACTGCAGGTATGCACTTCACTGCATCCACATCACTAAGTCCCATCACCCCCTGAAAAGGGTGGCTGCGTCAAAACTGCTTTTAGAAAACATGTTAACTCTCAAGCTGTGTCAATAACTGGGCAAGCACTGACTAATCTGGGTCAAAAGCGTGCCAGGATATGCTCTACCAATTTACAAGTGCAATGAGCTGGTTCTGGAGTCCTTGGTACATTTAATTTACTTGGGCAGAAATTATCAATAATATTCCATCAGCATTTGTAAGCCCTGAGATGGATCCATGGGGCTTTTTACACATTTCTTCTGTTCAGCTTTGGTACAACACCAAAATCCCACACAGTGTCAGCTGCTGGAGGAGCAAGGAACTAACAAATGGGAAATAATTGAGAAAGGAGCACTGGAGTGACTGAAAAGCAAGGGGGGACTGACTTGTGAAGAGGAGGATAACTGTTAGCATTTGAGGAGTTTAAAAGCCAAAGGGGAAGAAGAATTATTTGCAGGGTCCAGTGGAGTTTCACTAGGTGTAAAAAGCCGAGAATGAGAAAGGGATCTTTAGCAGGAACAGAGGGAAGCATTTCATCAACACCGCAGCCTGCTGGACCGTGAAATAGTCTCCCGAAATAAATGGTGGTAGTCCTACAGCTCGGGTCATTTTAAATTAGAGTGGGCAGGATAGTGGAGCGGATTCCTTAGGAAACAACTCAATAGCAAGTCCCAGGGATGGCCATGTCAAGCTCTCAGGCAGCTCTGCTGCTCATGATAATTAGGCTCCAACACGCTGTCATGAGAAGATGCTGCTTTTGACACTCACACGGCGCCAGATCATTCACTGACGGTGCTTGTCATGATATTGTGTTATTTATACATTACTCTGAGTCAAAAAGTCTCTCTGAAGAGGCAGGCAGAGCCCTCGTAAGTCAAAGCCTTGGACTATTGAAGCTGATGAAAGGTATAAAACAGCTTGAGCTAAACCTTCTAAACTGCAAGATTTTACCAAAAATACCCCTCAGCAAGAAATGATAGTGAGTAATGAGTGAACTAGGAACATGTCTGAACTAACAAACACCCTGGCAGACTATGTGGGGCTTCTTTGTTTGTTTGTCTTATTTTTATTGCATTTCATTTTCTGTCTGCCTCCAAGTGCTTGAGTGACAGGCGTGGAGGCTGGCATCTCTCACTGCTCTTCAAAACAGAGAGGGAACAAACATCAACATTCCCCAACGACGACCCAGAAGGAACAACCTCTCCTAAAAATAAAAGCACTTTCCTCACACCTGTTGCCACAACCTGCCCATCTCTCTTTCTCTTGGTCGAGGGGAGCATCAACTAAAAGGCAGCTCTGATGATGTGCTTTGTTTTCCTCAGGATGTCATGGAATCGTAGAATGGTTTGGGTTGGAAGGCACCTGAAAGATAATCCAATTCCAACCCTCCTGGAATGGGCAGGGACACCTTCCACCACACCAGGTTGCTTCCCACTCTTCATGGTAGGAGAATTCCCACTCTGAGTGAGCAGCCTGGGAAGCACAGGGTGGGTGGGCTGAGAAAGGACAGAGGGCTGTGCAGGAGATGGGATGACCTGGTGGTGACTCCAAGCAAAGGATGGTGTGTTCCAGAAGGGTTTTTTTCTCGTCCTTCTCTCTCATCAGCTCTGGAGAAGCTGCCTGCACTTGAGGGATACTGGAGGCTTTCTGAAACAAAACAGCATTTAGCATCTTTCTTATAGGTCTTTCCAGTCCCCAGCTGAAATTCTGTGAAGTTCTCCACTCCATGGGTATCTATTTCTCCTCAAACTTTTGCCACCTCCCATTTCTCACACGACCCCAGGTGAAAACAAAAGGCAAAGGGACGCTAAATTATATTTATTTGCTGTGCCAGAGCTCCTGCCAGCCCCGAGCACTGACAATGCACATTCCAGTTCAGCTCATGTATTTCTGATGGCACATTTTACAGCGCTATATATAAAGTTGTTATGGCATCTATTATTCACTGCCAATACAGTTCAAGTCAAAATAGGTTTTATGTAACAGTTCAAAGCAATATTTTAAGAAATAACGCTTGTGGAGGGGCTGCTGTGTCCTACCAGATTTTGACATTTCCAAGCAATAAAGATCTTTATCCAAAACGCAAGGTTTTGGCGAGACGTCTCCCTTGCAGACTTCCCTGGTTTTAATCTGCAAGCAATAGCAAAAGTAGCACATTTAAATAAAATGAACAGCCAGCTGAACTTTTGACATGGCTGTTATCTGTCTAGGTGGAAACTGTGAATGCTGCAAAGTGCCTTGAGGGATGTCCATGAGAGAGAACAATATTCCATTAACCTGAACCTCTGAAGAGACTCTGGAGATGTGGAAAACATACAAGTGGGAAAAAGTAATTGGAACATTAAGAAAATGTCTGTTATGGGTATGGTTTTATATATGTTTTTCAGGACACTGGACAGGAAGAGAATTTATTCCCTGACTTCTTTAGCAATGAAAAAGGTTTTATACCTGTTCTTGCAAAAAGGGTAAATTCAATGTCTCTTAAAAAAAAAAAAAAAAAAAGAAAAAAGAAAAAAGCCCTATGACCAGCAGCATGAACTCCTCCAAAGTTGTGTGTAATCAGTGTGGCCCAAAATTTATGATGTTCCAGCAATGCTCTGTGGTCTCTCCTGTGCTGCTCAAGACCTGCATGTCCCTCGTGCTGGACATGCAGCAACAGAAAAATCCCAGTGAGACCAATCTACTTGCATAAGACAAGTTTTGCCCAGCTCTATTCTTCATTCTGGTCCCCAAAGAACAAAGGAGAACAAGTGTTATGCATCAGTTTGGCAATAAATTTAGTTTATTGGTTGCGTTTGACACTTAAGAACAATGTTTCATTTTAACCTTCTTGGTTATTCACTGGTTTTGAAAACATTGGGAAAAAAAGTTGTTATGGCGACTGTGAGCTCAGTGAATCCCTACTCTGTGTACCCACAACTTCTGCTGAGAACAGGGAAGTTTTAATGTGCAAGATGAGTCCTTTCACAAGAAATATGTTCATGTGGGTCAACAAACAGAAAAACAAAACACAGTAAAACTTATTTAAAAAGCACCATCTGCTTATTCGAATGCAGCTGGGGAGAGGTACAATGCAGTCCAAAAATCCTCATTTTCATTACATTTCTTTCAAAAGAGTTGTTAAATAAAATACCACTGGCCCTAAATGTTTTCTTCCTGAAGGGAAATGTTTAAGCTACGTTTGAAATGATGCCTGTGGAATGCAGCTCTCCTTACAGGATGAACATGGATCTTGGAGAGAAAAGCAAAATGGATACAGATTATTGGGAAAATAAAAACAGGTGAAAGGAAAGTGCACACATTCTTGAGAAACAAGAGCCTGAACAACATTAATTGTTTGAGTTGACTGAATCATTAATTGCATATATTGAGTAAGTGATTCAGAGGTAAATTCATATCAGGCAGAAAGGTATCCAGGATCAAATTGATAGATACAAACTCTCCACAAAACAGGAGTGTGGCATTTTTTTAAAAGTTATTTAGGGCTGTGACTGGATGCATTGAACTCCCTTCAACCAGCCCACCGTGGCCGGGTGGCCCAGTGCAGCTTCTTGCAGAGATATCAGACTGTGGCACAGAAATGGGATTTAAGTGGCAAAATAAAGATCTCTCTAAGGAGACACGACTGCACCTTTTGGTTTCCCAAAGCTAGAGGTTGGGTCAGGGGTTGGGGATTCTCCAGTGCCTAATGGGCAAACACTAAATGGGGTTTATCATCTTCTGGGCAGGGCTGGGATGACACAAAGGCAGGAAGAAAAAGGCACTGACTGTATTGTAAACATCATCATCATCATCATCATCATCATCATTATCATTGTAAACAAAAGGGTTACAAAATCACAGTGTCCCAGAATGGGGGAGATTGGAAGGGCCCACAGTGTGTCACCTGGTCCAACCTCACTGCTCAAACTGGGTCACCCCAGAACACATGACACAGCATTGTGTCCAGACTGTTCTGGAGTATCTCCAGTGAGCTGGAGTCATGGTCCACAACATCATTTCAGAAATAAGTTTCCTACCACCCCTCTTGAAGCCCAGGAACAGCAAAAACCATGTTGGTTTTTTTTTGCAACAGATTTCCCTGCAGTGTGTCCTGGTGGATGGAATGAGATCACTCAAGTATGAAAAGACAATTCACAGCCAAAGCCACCTGGTGTGAGAATATTCCTTCACAATTTCCTTCCTATTAATGGACACAAGTCCAAAAGGCTCATTCATCTCTGTTCAGAGAACCATAACAGAAATTAGACACACACAAACCTCGCCCCCCTCCTGTAAAACTGTCAGCATTTCTTACTTAGAGAGTAGAATTGTGTGTCTCCATCACTGTTTGCAAACAGAGGTCGCAGCCTCGCAGCTCCACTCTACAGCATGAATGTTTGTCCCCTCCTTGCTCTGTTAACTCAATCACCATTCCTGCTGTACTGCAACCAAAATCTATTCTGATAAAATTAGCACAATCCAATTAAGGGACAAAGTATAGTCCTTAATTAAATGTTCTGATTATTCTGAAGCCCTGTGTTGTTGGGTTTTTTTGGTTCATCTGGAGTTTAGGCCTGTAAAAGCATACAAATTAGAAAGATTTGACATGTTCTTGTTTTACCCATTTATTGCTTACATTTCAGTAACAAAAGTTTCCCAAAAGCATAGAAAGAAAAGTATAAAAGGAAAAATGTGGGATGTTTAACTTATTCAGGCCTCTTTTTGTTCCTTTTATTTCACATTTTTTCTATCGTTTAGGAAAAAAAAGGAAAAAGGACTAAAAATAGTATGTCTTCTTTTAACTACATCAAGAATGTCCAAATACTTTGATATAGCAAAATATTGAATAATTTGAAAAGGTTAACAAGTTATTTCCTTTTGTCTACCTATTATTGTCTCTAATGGTAAAGCTGAATATTTCCTGTCTGCGACAAATTCCGGTTTCAAGTTCGTGCACACCAAGAAAAGTTGCTTTGCTGCAGAATCCAGCTCGAACTCCTTCCCTGCAGACTCTGCTATGGAAGGTTCACTGAAAAGAACCCAACCATTAGCCCACGAGCATCAATTAATCCCCGTAATTTCCATTACAGGTCGGATGGATTTCTAACTCTTCCTTCTGTCACTGATTTCCATCTTTAGAAGCACTTGATAATCTCTCCCATTTTTAGTGACGCTGCACCGACGGCAACGTAAATCAGCATTTCCTTCTCCATGTGAGCGATGCACCAACACCAGGAATGTGGAAACCCAGGATGGGAGAAGGTCACTGACCTCAATCTGCTGAATGGCCTCTTGCCGCTGCCGAATGGCCTCCAGATCCTCCTCCGTGATTTCCGAGAGCAGGGCTTGGTCCTGGCTCTGGCTCTGCCACGTGCCATCTCCTCCGTTAAAGATCTTCTCATCATCAGGTAGGTCAGAGAAGGGGGCCTTGGGCGTCTGCTGAGGTGGGAGAATGGAAAGAAAGCAAAGGAATTGTAAATGTCGTCCAGTTTTACCCAGGCGTAGCGTGGGAAAGGAAAATATTCATACAGTAAATGGCAGAAAGGTGAAGAGGAGAAGGGTATGTGGCATGAGAGGAGGCATCTCAAGCCTCAAAAGAAATGTTAGGACCTGAATCCACATCTCTTGAGCTACTTTTGAGCCCCAGAAACCAACTTCAATTTCCCAACAGACTCTCTCTCTCAGAGAGAACAAAACATTTGCCTTCACCTGAAAGATGACACATTCACTTAGCTGAATTTTCCTGCAAATTCTTCTGGAATTGGATGCTTTCTTGGGCACACAGAAAGCCTATACACTCGTCTGGAAGACTTTATGATCCCGCTTCCAATGTTCAAAATAACAAAGGATCCAATCTTGTCCATTTAGGAGGTTAAAAAATCTGCTCATAAAAGGGGAAATCATTACAGTGATGTGGCTGGAGAGGCATCAGCTGGAGCAACACACAGGTTCGTGGTGTTCACCCTACACAGTTGGCCTGATTTTGCTGACACATCAGATCCCAGAGTCACAGGGTTGGAAGGACTTTAAAGCTCATCCAGTTCCAACCCCCTTCCATGAGCAGGGACACCTCCCACTATCTCAGGCTGCTCCAAGCCCTGTCCAACCTCACCAGGAACACTTCCAGGGATGGTACACCCACAACTTCTCTGGACAACCTGAGCTGGTGTGTCACCACCCTTTGAGTAAAGAAATTCTTCCCAATACCTAATTTAACTCTCTTCTCTTTTATTTTAAAATCATCCTCCATGTCCTATCACTACCTGCCCGTGTAATAAGTCACTCTCCCTCTCTTTTAAGAGCACCTAACTTATTTTTAAGTCTTCAGACACCATTTTCTAGGTAGACAGACTATTCATACTGCTTTTGGGACCTGCACTTACATTCAGATCCAGGTTTTAAACACTTGTACAAGGTGCAGTTGAATCTGCACTGCCAGGCAGGGGCAGAGGTTTAACAAGGTGACCTCCCTCCAGCCTTTGGCTTCTGTGCCTATGTTAAGTTTGTTCTAGACTGGACACCAGGTTGGTTTGGAGGCTGAGCTCAAGTTCTAAACTAAGAGGCACTTTTGAAGGCTCCAACCCTGCCACTGCATGAGTATCCCACTTCAAACAGTGCTCACCATCCTCTAACTGGCTTTTGAGCCGAGCTTTGGCTCCTCACCAAAAGTTACCATAAAAAATCCAACCAAGTGATTCTGATGGTCTGAATGTGAAAGAAGCAGCAGCAGTGGCCACAGCACATTCCTGACCTGAATGTCCCCAAAGTCTCTGAAAGCCACAGGAGAAAACAAGCACAGGTACTCAGGGGGATCTTCAGTTCTGCCTGAACCACAAACTCTGGGGCTTTTCAACGAGCTGTGCCTGAAAAATACAGGTTTTTGCTGTCTTGCTGAGGATAAATCTCCAAAAATATTAATTGCCCTGAATTCCCACAGAATGAACAGAAATTGAGGCCATTGGGCATCTTGCTGGAAGGAGCCAGGACTGGAGAACTGGAAGGACTGGGAGGGCTCGAGTGGAAAATGCAGTGGAAACAACGCCAAAGCATCGTGGCAAGAAAGGCAAACCTAACCAAGTCCATGAGAGGGAAACAGGGAAATGAGGGGGGGAAAAGGTGGCTTAAAAAGGTGTTTTACTTCTGGCTTTTTTGGTTAGAGATCTGCCTTGCAGGAGGAGGTGTTGAGAAATAGGTAATATTTAACACATTCAGACACTGTCGCTGGCTAAACTTTGAAGAATGTCAGGCACCTGTAAATTCTTCTTTAAATCTCTAACTCTTCTTCAGTTCTTTAAAAAGTATACAATTTCTTTATTTAGAAACCAAAGAATTTTTGTGTTTGCCTAAACTTACATATTTCTCTCATGAAATTAATTATTATTCTTCTCATCATACCTAGCTGGAGAAAAGGAAAATAACACAATGGGATGAAGGCAGTGGGGTAGTGGAAGAAATAGAGAGAAACAGAAAACACAGCAGCAGTCAAGTATCACTCCAAATATGAATGGATGAAAATCTTTAACATTATTGTCTGACTCTGTTTCACCTTCTGCTTCCCAGGGATCTGTTATCTACCGAGAAAAGGTGTGTTACAGGATGAAAATAATCATTTAAATTTAGGTTAAAAATTCATTTACACTTTAAAAGACGTGTTTGAATAGGATTAAGATACTCTGGGGGTGTTTTATTCACTAATTATTGTGTGCCTTGGACACTAACTTCTTTGCTAGAGCGTTCAGTGCCAACAGCATGTATTAATGGACTCAAAAAACAAAAACCCTTGGAGTGTTCTAATGCTTCATTTACAGCGACAGAGGTGTCCTCTCATCTCCACCAGTGGGCTGATGAGGCACCTCTACAGCACCTCACCAAGGAGGCTGGAAGAGCCCAAGCGTCTGCCCTCTGAAGATGCAGGAAAAGTGCTCTAATGGAATTTGTCCACTATGGTTACAGCAAGGACACAGCATCATGGACCTCAATGCACATGAATGGACACTTAAAACCATGATTTGCTCTGCAAAATGAATTTCGGGGCAAAACAATAAATCTACGAGTGTTCAAATGTTTCCTGTTCTGATGTGGGAGCACGGGAATAACATGAGAGCCAGAAGTACAGCAAACAACTCTCCAAATTTAATTAGTCCATGGAATAACACAGTTTTACCACAAATATGCATGATCTTGGCCTGTGCCAACTCTATTAGTTAGTCCTGATATCTGTAAATAACACGAGCTCCCTCCAAAACATTCAAGACAGTGCATTGCAAGAGATGCTGCTCAGTGACCTCTTACAAAAAAGCACCTATTTGTGTGTTTAAATAGGTAATGGTGCAGACACAGATCTTTCTCTCTAAACAAAGTAGTGATCTAAGATAATTTCAGAGCTGCTGGAGGCAATTACATGAGTTTGTAGCCTTAACATCTTCCGAAAAGATCCGACCACGGCTGCTGAACAAGTAAATCAGTAAACAACAGGATGAAGGGGGGGGGCTGATATTTCCTTCCAGACATAAAAATGGCTCCATAATAATATTAAATACAGTCACCATGACCTGCTTTCAGGGTCTGTGTGCTGTGCTAAGGAATTAAAAGCGATCCTGTGTTGTCCGTGCTACAGAGCCCCTCATTTCTGTGACAAAGGGAACAAATGGTAGATCCGAAAGTGTGAAGAAATCTGATCACTTCTAATACTCGTGATTGAAAGCTGCACACAGCTTGGCTTATCAGTGGTCTTCATTCCCTTTTGAGTTACGTTCATTGCCGTGTCTGACAAAACATTTTATTTATAGCAAGAAAAGATCTGATGGAGGGGCACTCACTGAGCCTCCACAGATAAAGTTCCCTTTGACAATGCACTGGAAGGGGCCATAACTCCCTACACATGCATTTCCACATTAAATTTGATTTAGTGACAAATTTTATGCCCTGTGAATCTCTGTGCAGTTTTCTGTTGGATTTCCTTTCATAAATTGTTAATTGGATGTGTTTGAAGTTGTTCTTTTGTTGAAATTTGCCTGTGGCAGATCTTTGTCAAGATGTATCCATAAACCGAGCCTTGCCTGTGAAAAAAGAAAGAAATGATAGGGGAGAAAAAAGTTAAGCATATCTGATATGCTCAGTAGTTCTTTTAAAATTAAATCCTCAGGACTGAGGGTCATACTACGCTGTTGTTCATCATATCTGAAAAATTGCGCCCAGGCACAACATTTTTCCTGCTGGATAAAATCTTTCCACTAGGATAAAATCATTGCTGCTTACAACTACATTTTTTAATCAGATTTATTCTACCAATGGGGAGATGCTGTATGCAGCTGCTGATAAGGGGGGGGAAAAAAATAAATAAAATTAAAAAAAAACAAAACAAAACAAAAAAACCACAAAAAAACAAACAAAAAACCAAACCAAAACAAAAACCAAACAAGAGAAAGAAGGTTTTATCTGGATGGCGACAACTTCTGCCAGTGTCTGTACTTTTCCAGCAGTAAAATATCTTTGCATCAGAAGTTGCATGTCTGAGACCCCTCCAAAAACAACCCCCTGCCAACCCTCTGCCTGCCTCTCTCCCCATTTATATATTAGGAGGGACAGAATATCGCAAGTTTTACAACCTTTGCCACCTAAAATCACCAAGCAAAGGATTGAAATGACCTCTCTTCTAGTTCCCACGTGGTCTTTGTTCCATCCAGAAGCAGAAAGCCAGTGAGAGCTCCACTACCAGAGAGCTGCAGGATCTCCTGTTGCAGGAGGAGTGTCCTGGTACCCCCTCAGCCCTGCAGCTCCCATTTGCATCCCTAACTTTTAATGATGCCATTCCTGATCGTTCCCTTATCAGAAACTCAGGGCATGAAAAGCTCACTGGAGATGGATGAGAAATGGCTCGCAGTGTCAGTGAAATGGTTTGTGACTTCAAAGGAAAATCTCTTTCCCAATCCTTGTCAAAACCTGAAGACATAGAGAAAAACAACAGAGAGAAACAGGGAGACAAACACGTTCCCTCCAGCTCGGGTTAGTACAAGACAGATAATAAAGGTGAGAAATAAGATGGGCCTCTCAAAGTGTCTCCAAAAAGAACTGCAAGAGGTGATGGAAATAATGAAGATTTATTGAAGCTGGATTTATAGACCCTGTTCACCAGGTGAATGACACACTACAGGGAGAGGAGAATGAAGGGATGAGGAAGACATCCACAAACTGCTATTTACAACCTCGCCATGAAGGCAGTAGAGAATTAAGCCTGAAATTAGAGAACATGAACCCATTTCCACACCATCTCCTTCCACTCCAAATTCAACCAGGAGCTGTGTCCTGGAGAGGAGCTTTTCACTCCTGGCCGTGTGTGAAAACATGGGAGGAGGACGTTAACGCGGTGTCTCAGGAGGGATGTGACAGAGCTGTTGGCACTGTTCAGGTGGAGAGGAGCTCTGTGGAAAAGCATCTGGGGGTCCTGGTCGATGGCAAGTTAAATTTGAGTCAGCAGCCTCCTAACTGGACTGAAAAACTAATTCTGGAGAATAAGAAGGAACACAAGTTCCTTTTTTCCTCACTACTACTCCACTCACATGGTCATTTCAAGCAGCTGGAGCATCACTTGGCTGCAAGACCCTGGGCACTGCCTTTGATATTCACAGCCCACAAATTCCTTGTTACCTCCGAGTTTATAAGAGCACAGGTAAAAGTAACCTCACTCATCCGAGCTAATTTTGCACTACAGACTGCAGGTTGTCCCAAGGAAATCTTCCCCGACCATGAAAACAGGGTGTTTTAAAGCTCTCCCATGACCCAGGGAATAAAGCAGGGAAGGTTGCTCTGTCTCCTCCAACCTCCAGAAGCCTTCTGCACCTCTAGAAGAGACACGACCAACCCCAGCAGCAATGAACACACCTCCCACAGCTCCTGCAAACTCTCACATCTCCTCGGGTAACATTTTGGCTCTGCCTTTCAAGCGGAATGCAAATGCAGAGGTGTTTATCTCTTGCTTTATAGTACATACAGCCATATAAACAGCCCGGCAACACTTTATGAGGGTATCCTCTTCTCACCAGCATCCAGGCTTAGAGAGCCACATTTTATTGCATGTGGAATAATGAGGCTGGAGTGTCTGCATTAAAGATGGATAAAATAGTGTACATTAAGGAGCAGGGTGCAGAGCGCTGCTGGAGTTACGCTGCCTGACACATTTTTAATCTCCCGTCGGCATTCCAAGCTGGCTGGGACAAAGCTGGCACAGAGCAGCCAGTTTGGCTTGACTACCCACAATATACAGCCAGGTTAAGACGACAGATAAATCGGATTAGATGATCTTTCCCAAATCATCCTTCCAAAACAACTAACCTTGCAGACTCAATGAGATGTAGAGCTGTGTCATGCCAAGCAAAAGCCCAAAGCAATTACAGGTAGAAAGGCCTCAGGCAGGCACAGAACAAGCAGCCTGGGACTTCTAAATCTTTTAGAGGAGCGAAATAGTGATATTACAACTTTTGCATCATCTTTCACACAGAAGATCACAGCAGTGATTGGTAATCTGAGCTCTGTTATCTTAGGAGAGGAGCTTCCCACAAAGACTGGGAAAGAAATGCATTGCAAGGAATCACAAATTAGCCATTGCCTGCTCTTCCTTTTCACTCAGAAATGGCCACATTTAAAACTACCAGGAGAAGGACGACTTTTAAGTGGCGTGTGTTGAATCCTTCCTGCATCACTGACATGGGCAAATGCGGAAATGCATTCAGCATTTTCTTCAACTTGTGCAAATTTGATTACTCTGCTCCAATGCAGTATGAGAAAAACCAGGGTGGGGAAATTAGCATACAGGGAGGGGTTGAAGTGTATTTGTATTTAAATTAACTAGAATCCTTCATGTGTTTCTGCCTTCACTCTCGATCAAGGTGTTTATTTTTGAATGACGGGAACACGAAACTGAGCAAGAAAATCACCATTTCTACCAGTTTCCTACTACAGAACCTGCAAGAAATTACTACTTTTAGGGGGAAATGTGACAGAAACTTTTGCTGGTTTGCTTTTCAGCATTTTTCAATTTAATCATTCAGGTCTCTGCAGCCATGAGGACTAAGAAAATCTATTCAGTTTGCTGGAACTGGAAGAGACTCAGTAACAGAGTACCTAGTTCATACCTCCTACCGTTTTCTTCCCCTTTAATTTTCCTTCAAGACTTTATTACTTCGCCAAATTCATTCTGAGCAATCCTGACCTCATCACCTAGGGCTGCTTGAGTTCAGAGTCGATCTTACTGTACTCAGGGAGAGAGAATTAAATGACCTGTCTGTGGTAGATGAAGAAAAAGAAAATAAGCCAGGGGCCTGAGGTTTAGCTCTCTGATAACTGATGTGCTTTTAAGGAGCACAGCATATTTCCCCCCCACGGTGAAGACCGAATTTAGAAGGAATGTCCTTCCTACCAGGCCTGGATGCTGGGGCTGACACTCATTTTGCTCATGGAGATCATCAACTTCTAGGTCAAACTTCAGTTGATCCTGAGGACTGTATTTTGCCACGTATTTTCACCCTGCGTTATTGAAGGAAGGCGCAGCTTGAGCTGTTCCTATTTCCAGTCCTTCTTTTTTTCCCCCTCTTGATTTGGCAAGGTTATCACCCTTGTAAATACAGGATCCCATGGTGATGTGAGTGAAACAAAACAGCATCGGTGAAGAGAGGGATACATTTCCCCTCCCTGTAATCTGACATCCTCCTCTTTTCAACTCCATTTCTTTGAATGACTTCAGCCTGATTTCACAAGCTACACCCATTCTCCCCAAAGCCTGGGCTATCACCACCTTCAGGTGGCATCTCCATAAACGCAGAGCAAGTGGATAAACATTCCTTTAAGGCTGTCAGGAAAGAGAGCATTCGCTGGTATTTTTATAGCATAGCATCGCATTCCTAAAGCTCTTCCTGCCCTTTCCTGGCTCTCTGTGTTGCATTCTCATAATTCCCTGTCTCTGCACAGCTCCACTGCTGGCACCACATTTTGGCTGGCACTGCTGTCTGAGAGCTGTGCTGTACATTGCCCCTGGATCCTGATGAGAGGCAGAAACCCACCCTGCTCAGCTCCCTCACCAAACAGCTGAAGCACCAGCGTTTGTGTAAATGGACTGTGAGCTTCAAAGAGCTCACAGACACACCGAGACTGTCTAGAAAAGCCCGTGCTGTCTCTGCCTCCCAACACATGTGCCACACAGCTGGTGAGCAGGTTCCTGCTAGAAAGGCAAACAAGGAGGAGAATGAGTCACTGGCTCGCTCCTCAACACCCACCTAGTACCAAAAAATCAAAACAGAGAAAAAAGTGAGGTGTCCTTTTTCTGGGTTCACACAGAGTCAAGAGCCAGATTCAGCTTGATCCCCTGCAGCAGAGACAACCCTTAGCATGGGCACAATGCCACTCTGGAGCAGTGGAAAAGCAGGAAGATGCTGGAAATAAAAAGTATGTCTTTTTCTTTCAAGGAATAGACTGCTTTTCCATTTTGTACTTTGCTTTTGGAGTGCTCAGTCCCTTTTTTATTTGAAACATGCTGGCTCCCACAAAACTTCATCGGTATCAAACTTTTAATCTCATTTTGTTACTGGCCTTTAGCAGGGTTTCAGTGGACAGCTTGGTGTCCAGGGAAATGTTCAGAGCCTGAGACTGAGGAACGCCCTCATTTAGTATCTCCCCATGCCCTGTCTGAACTCAGAATGCTTCCATTACTGCCCAAAAGCCTCATCCCAAACTAGGACAAAAACCACAGGCAACTTGTTACCACCCATCTGGACCACGGTGGTGGGTGGTCAGTTGATGACAACGTGGACAAGGAGACAAGACAAGGTTCCTGCCTTCTGAGAGGAGGGACCACCTTTGTGGGAGAGGAGGAGAAAAGTAGGAGCTTTGAGTGGCAGGATGGGAGAACATCTGGTCACCCCTCTACAACTTTTGGCACCATGCAGAAAAGAGCCTCATTATGAATAATCATAGAATGGTTTGGGTTGGAAGGGACCTCAAAGATCAAGTCGTTCCAACCTCCCAGCCATGGGCAGGGATGCCTTGCCCTAGACCAGGTTGTTCAGAACCCCATCCAGCCTAGTCCCAAACACTTCCAGGAATGGAGCAACATCATCATCTCTGGGTAACACATGCCAGTGCCTCACCACCATTGTATTAAATAATTTATTCGCTAATATCTAATCCAAACCTCATCTCCTTCAGCTTAAAGACATTCCCCCTTGTCCAGTCACTCCATGCCCTTCTCCAAAGTCCTCTCCACCTATCCAGTTTTATTTTCAGCACTAATTCAGAACAAAAAGCAGGTTCCCACAGGCTGGTAATGTGATGTGATGGATAGGGGTGTGTCCAAAAAGGCCTACAGAGCTGGGAAAGGGTCTGATAAGGAACAGCTGAGGGAGATGGGGTTTAGTATGGAGAAAAGGAGGCTTAGGGGAGACCTTGCTCTCCACAACTCCCAGAAAGGAAACTGCAGCCAGGTGGGGTTCAGTCTCTTCTCCCAGGCTACAAGAAACAGGACAAGAGGAAATGACATCAAGTTGCACCAGGGGAGGTTTAGGTTGGATAACTGGAAAATTTTCTTCACTGAAATGGTGATCAGGCCACCCAGGGAAGTGAATCACCATCCCTGGAAAGGTTCGACAGATGAGTAGATGTGGTGCTTGGATGCATGGTTTAGTGGTGGACTTGGTAGTGCTGGGTTAACAGTAAACTTGAAGAACTCAGAGGTCTTTTCCAACCTGAATGATCCTATAATTCTATGAAAAGTTCAGCTTCCTCGATGCCATGTAAACCCACATTTTTATTTTTTCTTAATTGACCTGTGAATTCACTACAGAAAAGCCTATTGATCCATCCCTGACTGCAGGCAGCAGCTTGTTAGGTTTTACACTAATACTATACACAAATCCTTAATTATTTTTCATCAGGACACCTTTGGTTTTAATTTAAAAAAGCAAACATAGGAAATAAAAATGGTAAAAGGATACAAAATGACATACGCCTGCAGTGAAACAGGAGATATCAACTGAACCAAAATGAAAATACTGAGAATCTTATTTTGGGCTATCTATTGGCACTTCTGCACAACTGTCATGGATCAGGGACAAGGTCTGTGGTCAACCTCTGGTCAACCCATTCACAAGGACCAGAAGCATTTAAAGAGCTTGTCCAGCTCGAGCTGTCCCGAGCATCTCAAATAAAATGAGCCTTAGGAAAGCAAAGACAGTGTGAAGATGAAGGGAGAAGTAATTGTTAACAAAAAACATATAATAATGTTTGGTTACTTTTCAAAAGAGGTAAGATTGAAGATTTACTCATTTTTTAGAGTCCCTTCTTTGATTATTTAAGGCTAAATCCAGGCCAGTGAACCTGGCACGTAGTTTTTGTGAAATCCCCCTGTACCACATCAGTTATACCCTCTGGTGACCTTAAAATCAGGTGGATGGGTATTTCTCTATTGGTTTTTTTTCAGAGATGGCCTTAGGGAGCAGTCACAGCCCTGCCTTGTCAGGAAAGCTGTGAAGACAATGCCAGCAAAGCTCAAGTGGGTTACATTTTCAGCCAGCACAGCTGGATCTGAACGAGCACATCTGTTTGTGCTTATTGTGGAGGTTCTGCTGTTGCTCTTCGGTCAAGAAAATAACCAAGGCCAGGGCAGTACAGTCTTTATGGGCTTTTCCTTATGCTTTGACAACAAAATAGGGCTTGAGCAAGACCAAGGAGCTTTCTTTCAATGTTAGCTACTGTTTCTGTGTGCTGGGATCAGGAATTGCTTAGGGAGAAAGTTCCTTGGTCTCTTTTAAGGGACATATCTGCTGGAGGTAACAAGGAGTGTGCTGACAGTGTATAACCTAAGAAAGAGAAATTTATAAAATCAGTCATGTTACGGAATGGTTTGGGTTGGAAGAGAACTTAAAGATCATCCAGCTCCAAACCCCTGCCATGGGCAGGGACACCTTCCACTAGACCATGTTGCTCCAAGCCCCGTCCAACATGGGCTTGGACACTTCCAGGGATGGGGCAGCCACAGCTTCTCTGGCCAACCTGTGTCAGTGCCTCACCACCTTCACAGCAATGCTTGTCCTTATATCTGATCTAACTCTGCCCTTTTTCAGTTTAAAGCCGTTCTCCCTTGTCCTGTCACTCCAGACCCTTGTCCAAAGTCCCTCTCCAGCTCTCTTGGAGCCCCTTTAGACACTGGGATGGGCTATGAGGTCTCCCTGGAGCCTTCTCTTCTCCAGTCTGACCAATCCAAACTCCCTTAACCTGTCTCCATAGCAGACCTCCTCCAGCTTCCTGAACACCTTCGTGGTCTCCTACAGACTCAGTCCAGCAGGTCCTTGTCTTTCTTATGTTGAGGGGCCACAGAACTGATTCCCTGTTATTCCTCCCCATGCTTCCAGCCAAATTTTGAGGGATTTTTTCCCTTTTCCTCCAAATTCCAGATGTTGCAGCTCACGGGACTCAATCATCCAGTTGGCAATGATAGGATAAATAAAGATACTTGGAAATTAGAATTTGATTGTGGTGTTGTATCCCTGAGTGTATAATTATGGCAAAACACTGCACTGCAGAGCCTAAATACGAACTTTTACAATCCAGAGGTTTGTAGCATTTGCTCCTAAAGACATACATTTAGTGAAACAGAGATCACATTTTTTACTAAATTGGTGAAATGGTTTCTGTCCCTCTAAATGCTCCCACTAAAGTCCCAAAACATCAATGGGGACTTTCCCAGTGGCCATTCCTCCTACCTGTCCTAGACTCATCCATGGAGGAGGGAGTGGTGGTTCTTTCCCCTGACCAGTGACAATCCCCATCTAACTCAGTCCAATCTCCCAACCTGTAAACAGCCTTAAAACACAAGTTCAACTGAAGGGAATGAAATGCTTGCCCTGATTTCTCGGCGCTGTGACAGCAAGGACTGACATGGATCAGAGGACATTGTTTTACTGGAAATATTTAACAACTAGTCAACTTTATTTGGAGGATGTGAGCTTCACTCTCAAGAAAAATGAAGAGTGACAACTTGAATTTCAAGTCAAATCAGGTCAGGATATTTACTGGGTTAAGGAAAAACACAACAACAGCAGAAAGAAAATTATGTTCTTCAGCAACAGTGATAGAGTTATTAGAGAGCTAGGCAATGTCTCAATGAAGAGAAACTAAAGATATCAGGGAAATTTAGACCCAGATGTGTATTTGGCACCAAACTGCCTGCAAAGTGCAATAATGAAAACAGAAAGTGTAAGCGTTGCTACAGGGAACAAAATCCTGCTCCTGACTGGGTTTGTCCAGGGAGAATGAAATAGGAAGAATTTGGCAGTTTGCTAATTTATCCTGCAGGAGTTCTTTATAGGGCAAGACCAAGTGAATCTAACCTTCCAAAGGGTGGCAAGAAATAGGAAGTGCCAGGAAGGAAAGCAAGGCAGAGCAGCTTTATTATCCTCATGTGCCCCATGCTGTCTCTGTGATATACGCTCGCAGAGACGTTCACCTTTCCTCAGCTCAGGAATTCAGTCCCACGCCACCCCAGTAGCATACAGGCTCCACGAAGGCTTTCACAAGGATTGAAAAGCTCCCTAAAATGTTTCCAAAGTAAAACATTCAGGGAAAGGATTAAGATAAAAAAAGCCCCACTGAAATGTTTTCAGCTCAGCACCTCTGGAATGTGACATGTAACAAAATTGTCCATAATCTGTGCATTTTCCAGTTAATATCAGGACAATGTCTTAACTGTGTCAGAGGCAGGAGAGGCCACAGATAAAGATTCAGATAATTTCTACCACAGATTTTTATTGCACTATTATTTTTATTTATTTTACTTCTGTTTTAACTGTGCTATTGACTTTCCAAAGTGATAGGGCATTAACCATCCACATAACTGTTCTTTATTAGTTTTAGCACTTAACCTACATGTTTCTTTCCTACCACCAGGCCATTCTGGCTTCTATCATTTAACTCTGTGAATAATTCACCTGGTCTTCATTTGTTTTTTCACCTTGAAAGTATTTATAGACTGCAATCATGTCTCTATTGATACTTTCTCCAAGACTATTTAATTTAGCTCCCTCATTTTCTCATCTGGTGTTTATAGACTATACACCTCATGTTATTTTACTTGTCCTGTTCATGTTCTTTTTTATTTTCTCTGTATATACCAATACCTTTCCCACACCATAAACTCCAAGACCTCATTGCTAGCGCTCTAAAAACATATTTCTGTTGGAACCCTCCACCCAAACACAGGAGACATTTTGTCCCACGTTAGAGTCTACTCTGAAAACTGCTGTGTGTTGGTTGCCTTGTTGCATCTTGGTAATTCTTCTATTTGACCGAGTCTCAGAGGACTCAAATCTGATAATTTTCCACTTCTCCAGTAATAAAGAAGTAATGAACTGATTCTGAGAAGCTCGGACACAGTCGCTGAATCAAAATCATATTTCACTCCCTGAAATAGGCCTCTGCCTCCAAACCCACAGTGGAGGAGGATTCTCTCTTTGGAGAGATGACAGTTTTCTGACACTCCTTTGCAGGTTAGTGTGCCCCTCGAGCCGTGCATGCAGCAGTGCACACTGTTTTTTAGTACATACCATTTTGTTCCTTGGTGCTCCTCTGTGTGTGTGGAAATGAGTTTTTTGCCACACAAAGCAAGGAGTTCTCAGTGCACAAGAAGCTCCTTGTTTAATATGCACGTGCAGGTGGGTGCAGGCACACACCCACAGGCACTGCCCCCTCCCTCTGCCCAAGGAGCCACGAATTTTGGGGGGAGAAAGGGACCACGGCAAACCACAGGACGGAATTTATCTCCTTCTTCTCCTTGTCTACTCAAAGCAGCAAGGAGGGCTTCTCCAGTAGACAATTCAACCCAACAGAGTTACGCCTTTCATTTATTTATTATTTTTTTTGGTCCTTTCTCACTGCATTTCTAAGGAGCTCCAAACTGCCCCCAGAGCCAAGGAGCTCTGTGCTGCTAACAGAGATCCCAAAAGTTATTCTGCCAGTCTGTCCCAGCTGATACCAAATGTTGCTCAGAGAAAGAGGGATCAATCAGGCAGACACTGGCTCAGGACTGGTGGTATCGACACGTAAGCGGGATCTCTCCTAACACCAATTTGAGGTGTTTACACAGTAGATATCTTCGTTTGGATTGATCAGCCAAGCTGAACTGCCAGAAATCCACCTCTCTGAGCTTTACACACCCGCAGTGGAAGTGTTGACCTCCAAGCTCCTTATTAAGACTCCCTTTATAATCAATGGAGACATGGTCAATAAAGCCAATGGAGATAAGAGCCCTATTCTCCAGATTAAAAAGATTGACAGCTACTTAACACGAGATTGTGTCTTAGACTATAAAGGGAGTCCTGAATGCCGGGTTTGGAAGCAAAGACCTACACTACACATGCCCTGGTGTGGCCAAGGAAGACTATGGGGGAAAAAAAAGTATAAACTGACAAAAACAATACAAAAAAACCCCACCAAAGCCCCCAGAGACTACTATTTTTTCCCCAGAGAACATTTATCATCCTTAGCTCAGCTGGTTACACTAACATGTGTTTATTTCTCTCAACGACTTGTAGAAAGAGTCTTTTTGCCTTCAAGACACAGCAATCCACACGTGGAATAATTAGTAGAGATTCCCTGATCAAGCCATGCACGGTTTGAGGTCCCACTGGATTTAGCAGGCACTGAATGAGGCCAGGGAGGCAAGACAGATCTGGGGTGTTGTCCCAAAACCTGACTCCTGGATTTCCTCTTCACAAGAAATCCCGTTACCCCCCACTCAGCACACGTAAGGCTCGAAAACACGTTTGCAATTATCTGGTCAGCGTGACGAAGACGTGACAAAATTGTCTCCTATTTACTGGCGTGCAGTTTGTTTATGCACGTTTCCCACAGGATGACCCTTCTGTCTCGTCACACAGGAGGCAGCAGCACGTGAAATGCCGAATTCCTTCTGACAAGTTTCCTTCAGCTGGTGAGATCTGGAGGCAACCAGCATCTCCCTCACACACCAGGTCTTTAATAGACTTAACAATACCACGAGAATATGAAGTGATCTAAGCTGTATATTCCCACTGCACGAGATCACACGGCATCAAAACTTTGACAGATGCCTCTGCTGTTTGCTCATCCTTAAGGAGCAATGACCCGAGCATTAGCATGTCTAGTAAATTGTTCTAATGTGTGGTGAAAGGGGACTAATGGATACAGTAATTGATTGTTTGATGGATAGCTGGGGAGCCCTTTGATTATGAGTTTTTGCTACGGTCCAAGACATTTTCATTCTCCAGTTAACCCAGAGCTGATTGCTTGCATGAATTATCTCCCCCTCTGACTGCAAATATCATTCACTTAATAAATATTTCATTAGAAACAAACCAGTGGCAGGGAGAGAGTGGAAAGCAGATGCTCTGTGCTGTGTCTTTTGAAGATGTTATAGAGCTACAGACACTGAGATTATCCACAAAATGGGCTCAGGTCAGACAAGAGGT
The DNA here is from genome assembly GCA_013396735.1 of Grallaria varia. Classification (NCBI taxonomy): domain Eukaryota; kingdom Metazoa; phylum Chordata; class Aves; order Passeriformes; family Formicariidae; genus Grallaria; species Grallaria varia. The sequence continues at coordinate 358,161 of VWZG01011347.1, forward strand.
CTCTGCTTCTCCACGATTTGGAGGAAATAAGAAGAATCCTGAAGGTCAATTTAAATCAGTCAAGGGAGGCCCAACATGGACCAAGAAGGATGTACTGCAGTGCTGAAGCCACTGTGTAAAGCTTGTCTCCCTGACAAATCCCACCTTCCTCTCTCTCTCCCAAGCTCCAGGCTGACCTTTCAGGTTACAAAGAGGGACTCTGATCAAGAAATAGAATATCAGCAGGAAAGTTACAATTCCTGGGATTTAGGTGGTGATGGTTGAATCTTGATCCTAATGAAGGTGATGGCAAAATTTTCGTGGATATTAATGGGGTCATTTTTGATCCTTTATCTCCCCCACGATGACTCTCCAGAAGTTATTTCCACCTTTATTTAGCGGTATGATACTTAATTATTCAGTGACTCCTGCACTGAACCTCTTTGTCTCATTTCAGCTGGTAACTTTCCAGCATGACACTGTACTTTTGGAGTTTTGAAGGATGCTACACTTCTCTCCAAGGAGGCTGCCCCGTTCTCCTGAAGGACAGTGTGGAAACCAGGCAGAAACAGACTCTTTCCCACCAGTCAAACTCCTAGTTTTTCGTCCCTTCAACTTTTCCAGCACAAAGAGAGCAATACTTGCTGAGAACACTTTGCACTTCCACAGGCTCCACTGAGGTGAGGAACTTCACAAACTGAGCTTGAGTTGTGGGCAGTTTGCTACAATAGGAGGTAACTACACAAGCTAATCCCAATTTGCCTCAGCGCCACACACTTAATATGCTGAAAACTGCTGCAGTTTTTAAATCCCCTTTCATTGAAAAACTGTTGATGAGCAAAATACATAATGTTCCCTATTACCCTCCACCTTGTGTATGTCCCCTGGGCATTGAGACACCCTTATCTTGTTTTCCTTGCTGCTCCTCAGGCATATTTATATTGTCACTCTCACAATGGGTATCATTCCGCCAATAAGCACAATTTAAATATTAATCCCATGGTTATGGGCAGAAATGTAACTGATCGTATCACCTGCTACAAAAGGGGGACACGTGACAAGGAAATGGCTTCGGTGCTATTTACTCTCAAATTCTTTGCCAAGGATTCAACAGAGGGGAATGTCACCAAGGAAATACGAGGGGAAATGAGAGACAGTGACAGAAGAAGATGGACAACTAAGCAAATGAGAGCAGGGACCAGCAGGAGGGAAGGAAGAACACAGAAGATGTTCAGAAATGGGGAGTAGTGGGACAAAGAGTAAAGAAAGCATGGAAGTGAATTGAAAAGAAGGCAAAGGCTGCTTCCAGGTTGCTTCCAAAATCTCAGATTGCACAGATCTCCCACTCAGGTATGACAAGGTCTGGGATGGGACCCTCTGAAGGTCTTCCTCACATGGACTGAATCCCTCAGTAGTGCTGATATATTTCAGAAGGAAGGATGGGAGGAAGAAGGCAGAAAATCTTTCCAAAGCCATCCATTACGGAAGCCTACATGCTGCTGTTGTTGCTCCTTCATTACCAGACACAAACCAACTACTGGGGTGCAGGAAAACCCATTTATAGATTAAAGCCACTCTCTTTTGGAGAAGTATTTGCCACTAATTTCTGAAGATAAACCAACATCCTGCCCACATTCTGGAAAAGAAACTTTCTGGCCACAGGGGACTTCTAATAACAGAGATAAAAATGGGTACAGAAAAAGCACTAGAAAAAAAATTTTTCCAGATAAATACTAAACTCTGTACTTATTTGAGATTAGACTGAGGTAAGAAACTGTTGGCACTGTTGGTGGTGGACATATATTTTCCATACCAAGCTGTGGAAGGTGACTGAGTCCACACCACCACTGCATATTTTATCATAATCGTTGAGCTGCACACTGACTTTCTCCATGGGAAGTTCTCCACGAGCCACTGGCACTGCCTGCTGAGGGAGGTGACACTTTCCATCAGCAAAGGAGCATCGCTCTGGCTCAGCATTTTCAAGTCCCTGATGAGTTTACATTACCTTTCTGCTTTCTATTTGCTTCCCCCGCCCTTGCTGCTGCCCCCGCTGCTGCTCGGCTCAAACACAGCTGTGCTAATAGTCTGCAGCCACATATCTCATCCAAACTTCTGTCTATTTTCAGGTCTTGTTTGGCAAACGGAAGGCGGTGACACCAGTGTGATCATAAAGGAGAGACAAGCCCTTGAGGTATGTCCTGGGTCAGTCTCCCAAGGACACTCATAGGGGCTTTAGTTTTGGCAGAATCACAGATTTATTTTGGTTGGGAAAAACCTCCAAGACCATCGAGTCCAGCATTTGGCTTATCACCAGCTTGTCAACCAAACCAGAGCACTCAGTGCCATGTCCTTGAGCACCTCCACGGATGGTGACTCCACCACCTTCCTGGGAAGTTCATTCCAACGTTTAACCACTCTTTCCATGAGGAAATTCTTCCTGATGTTCAAACTGAACCTCCTCTGGTCCAGCTTGAGGCCAAGTCCTCTTGTCCTGTCACTGGTTGCCTGGAGAAAGGACTGATCCCCACCTGGCTACACCCTCCTTCCAGGGAGTTGTAGAAGGGAGAAGGTCTCCCCTGAGCCTCCTTTCTTTTCTCCAGGCTGAGCCCCACCAGCTCCCTCAGTTGCTCCTCATCAGACTTGTGTTCCAGACCCACCCCCAGCTCCATTGCCCTTCTGTGGACATGCTCCATCACCTCCATGTCTTTCCCCAGAACTGGACAGAGGACTCCAGGTGTGGCTTCACCAGGCCTGAGCACAGAGGGACAATCACTTTCCTGGTCATAAAACAGGAAACTACCCTTGACTGAGTTTTCCAAAAGGTTCTGAGCATCACATCTGTCCCAAAGTCACAGGAATTTTTCTGGGAGGAGTAAAACTAGCTGAGTTGTCCTGGATAAATGTCATCATTAATAACTCCATCCTGCCAAACAAAACAAGTCTATTGGATTATAGTGAGAATGGGTATTGTCCTCCAGCCTCACCTTGTCCTGCAGTGACAGTGCCCAGTTCTACACTCTTCAGAAGAATTTGACTTTCTCAGAAAGAAATTTGAGCCCTTCCACCCCAACTTATTTAAAATATGCCTGGTAGGCCTCATGAGTAATGTACCTACACAAAGAGATCTCAGAAAACGTACAGATTGTGCAGGAACATAAATTTTGACTGAGCAAGTGATGAATAGAATGCAGAGCAACATCCTCGGATTTTGGGCAAAGAATATATAATCATTCAGTGGTGTTTGCGAAACATGTCAGGCTCTGTCAGGAAGAAGGGTTATAAATAAATGTGAGGTAGATGCTTTAATAATGCTATTTCATATACACGCAATAATGAACTTTAATTATTTCTTTGGGTTTCTTTCTTCTTTTCCTGTGGCAGATGAGTCAAGCCCAGATGTGTAATGAAACTGATACTGACATCACAGCATTTTCTTTAGAGGTGGCTGAAAGAGCTCTATGGATCAGCTGTCAAATCACTTCTCCTCCTGTGGGGTTTCCTTCATGCATCTCACCCAGAACTTAACTCCTCCACATATGGCATGAGTGAGTCATAGTGCAAGGAGTTTTCTTGATGGAAAAGATTTTGCAGACAAGCGGTCTTCTCACATCACTTGTCCTGAAATGAAGCCAAAGTCATCTTTATCATACGCAGCGGAGCAACCTGCCAAGAGGAACCAGTTGCCATGGTATGTAAGGAAGTTCATCTATAACTTTGCATTCTGAAACTATGAAAGCTAATTTAGAGCTTATCAGTAACCTTATCCCCAAATATTTGCAGCAGGGAAGGAGAAGATTGATTTGTTTCCTGCTGTGATGCTGGGAATTAACGGAGGATATCACAAGGAAAGCTCTGAGGTGTTAAATGTGATGATGTGGATAAATATGAAATACCTCACTCATTCCTTGGTTTTTCAGCAGAAACTCAGGGAAATGAAGAGAGAAATCCGCCACGTCACTCTTTTTGCAAAATGAGTTCCTGTCAGTCTGCAATGACTACACGACTCTCATGAAGGGGAAGTCATATGCAATGAATCTCCCTGAAATACTTTAGTTCTCCCTTCCATCTTCCCTGCTCTGTAAGAAAGGCCAGCAACAACACAACCCTGCTGAAAGGAACAGGATGTTCTTCAAATCTCTACACCATGAAGACAACATGGCCTGGGTCCTCTGCTCTCACAGACAGGAGATTTCAGACTACCTCAAACTACCTAACTTCACTTGCCAGGTCTACTCTGAATCCCATACCTAATACTTCATGTTAAACAGTGGATAAACAAACCCATGAAACACCAATGCTGCAGACCCTTTGCATGTAAAAAGTCCTCAACCTATTCCTCTTTATCAACACACCAAGACCCACCAATCTCCATTTCCTTCTGAGAATGATGAAAAAGAAAACAAGACCCCAAAGAACATAACAAAGCAGATAATCCATGACATGGGTTCCTCTGGGAACAAACACTTTGTCTTTCCAACGGCGACAAAGGCAAACCTGCTGAGCTCAATATAACTTGCTGCACAACCTTCTGTCTCCAGCCTGCCTCTGCCTTTTCTGTAAAATGGTCTATTGGGTTTGTATGGCACAGTCTGGGGAGCTGGGGGGGCTTCCAGAAGTTTCCCCCATGTCTGACACCGTCAATGCCAGTGGCTCCAGGATGGATCCATCTCTGGCCAAGGCTGAGCCCATCAGTGGGGGCAACTCTGGGATAACATTTTTAAGAAAGAGAAAAAACACTGCACAACAGCAGCCATTGGAATAGAGTGAGAATATGAGAGGGAAATAACTCTGCAGACACCAAAGGCAGTAGAGAAGGAGGGGCTTGAGGTCCTGGAGCAGAGATGCCCCTGCAGCCCATGGTAGGGTCCATGAGAGAGCTGAGATCCTCCTGCAGCCCATGGAGGACCCCACATCGGAGAAGGGCGAGCCCAAAGGAGGCTGTGACCCTATGGGCAGCCCCCACTGGAGTAGGTTTGTTGGCAGGACTTGTGACCCTGCGGGGGACCCACGCTGGAGGAGCCTGTTCCTGAAGGAAGGTACCCCATGGGATGGACCCACTCTGGACCAGGGGACAGTGTGAGGAGGAAGGAGCATCAGAGACAACGTGGGATGAACTGACTGCAGGTCCCATTTCCCATCTCCCTGTAATGCTGGCAGGGAGGAGGCAGAGGATTCAGGAGTGAAGCTGAGCTTTGGAAGAACAGATGTTTTAAGATTTGGGTTGATTTCTTATTATCCTACTCTGCTTTGATTATTAATAAATTGAAGTAATTTCCCCAAAATTGAGTCTTTTGTGCCTGTGACAGTAATTGCTGAGTGATCTCTCCCTGTCCTTGTCTTGACCCACAAGCCTTTCAATATATTTTCTCTTTCCTGTCCAGCTGAGGGGGGAGACAGAGCAGCTTTGGTGGGTACCTGGTGGCAACCAGGGTCATCCCACCACAAATGGGGATGGGTTCTACCCCTTATACAGTTAAATATCTCAGTTTGCAAAATGTTTGTGATCTGCAGGGACATCTACTAAAATTCAGCATTCCCAACTAATTTCCTATTTCATATCTAATCTTCCATACGATCACCAGTTCGTAAACAAAGAAGCCTAAAAAAGCAGTTCCAAAAATAGCCCACAAACCTCCAAACCACACTTTTAAAAACCTGTTTTTTTTTTTTTTTTTTTTTTTTAANCCCACCAACCTCCAAAAACCCCTTTTTAAAACCCTTTTTTTTTTTTTTTTTTTTTTTTTAAATATATTCTGCAATGTTTTGTGGCTGTTCACACCTTAGAAAGGGGAAAAAGCACTACTGGCGACCTCTGAGATTCAAGAGGGCAGAAGGGGAGAGTCCAGGAGGCAAAAGGGTGATTAAAAGGATTTTGTGTGAACTCAAATGTCTGCAAGAGGTCAATGCCTGTAGGCTTGGAAGCAACAAACAGTACTAGGAGGAGGAAAATGTTATATAATGTTGCATATTACCAAGCTCAAAATAAAATACATCTCAAAATAAGCAGGATTGGCGTAGGACAAGAACACAAATGATGTCCCGCATGCAAATGTATCTTTGTAAAATGAGAGGTGCGAGGGACAAAACTGATAAAAGCAAAAGAAAAAAAAAATCAGACCCCAAAGTTTTTTAAACAAAAATATTAAACTCTATTTAATATGTCAGTACTACCAGGTACAGAGAGGGGAACATGGAACAGGTTTCCACAGTTGAGAAAGGGACTCTCTGCAACAGCATAAAACATCCTATTTCACCCTGGCTCTTTACAGAGTTTCTCCTCATCTCAGTGATCCATCAAGGCTTCTCTGACAGCATTTTCATCTGAGCACTGTAACACAAGGGTCCTGTATCTGACCGACTCCTGTGCCAGCAGATGGCACTCCAAAGTGTGCAGCATCCACAGCCTCCCTCACCCCACCCCCAACAACTGATGTAAAAGGTGTTTGGGGTTTTTTTCTCTGCCTGGCTCTTCAGCGGTGCTTTTAATCATGTTTAAATATAGGGGTCAATGCAGTAGCTCCCACCATAGGGCCATCAAACTTCCCAGGGCTCGGCTTCCAGAAGAGGTCATTATGTCCTGCTGCACATAAAAGCCACATTCTCATTCTCTTTCCTTAAATCATCTAACCAATTACAAACTGCTGGGCACAGAAAGGGAGAAAACACCTTCCTCTCTCACCAGAAATTGGTTCTGATTGCAAGCAGATGCTTTGATTCATATGTTTTGTTTGCTGGGTTGTTGGTTGGTGGGGTGTTTTTTTAGAGCAATCATCTGTGTTTCTCAGCATGTCATTGCTGAGCTCTTCATGCAAAGGTAACCCCATACAGAAAGGGGAAGGGGAAAAAGAATTGGAAGGAGAAAGGGAAGGGGGGAGTGAAAATCCTTCTTAAAGCAGGAAACACTGCAGCCGAAGAGACTCCATTGCGTCAAGTGCAATATTGAGTTAAAATTCTAGGTGAAAAGAGGATTCAGAAGTCACAGAGACCATGCCTTGATCTTGTGCAATGGGTGAAAAATGCTTTCCCCATCCCCACAGGCACAGGAACCCCCTCCAAGAATGACCCTGATTTGGCAAGAAGAAATGAGCTCTTGCAATATCATTTAAATTTAGCAGCTGGCAGGACCTAAAGGGGGCTACAAGAAGGCTGGAAAGGGATTTTTGCAAAGGCAAGAAGTGATGGCACAAGGCAGAATGGCTTTAGGCTGAAGGAGGAATTCTGGTTTTATCACCATCCAGGAGCTTCTCGGGCTAAGTGAAGGCACAAAATAAAATACTGAAGCTTTTCATTTCATCCTTCACAGCTGACAACAAACCCAGGGCTTGCACAGATTGGAAGCAGGAGCTTCAGCTTTGCCCCCTGGAAAACTGGGTACATGGAAACAAACATTTGTGTCCCATTTTCATTCAGTTTCTCCATAAATCCGTTATGGGTTTTTCCATGACTCGATCTCTCTGCCAAGGACAACGTGTGGAACCTCCACTCCGTGGTGGGAGTTTGGCTTTGGGAAGTTGCACAACCAGGGGCAGAAGATCAACTTTCATTCCCCATAAGGCAAAAACTTCCTTGCTCTACCATTCCCAGCTCCCTTCCAGCACCTGGAGAAGACAATACTGAAGCTGAGCAGAGAGACAAAGATGAGACTGAGCAGGGAGCAGGGACAAAGTCCTCTTGCACCAAATGCATTCGATGCAAGTCTCACTGGAGCGACCAACTGCCTAATGGTCATCCCAGGGCATCACATGGTCACTGAGCTCTAATTAAAGGGGATTAACGAAGGGAACAATGCGAAGCTCTGCCGTGTTTCACTGCAGGGGAATCAGTCGGATGCAGTGCTGTCATCTGGCTGCTGAAATGACAAACTGCCCATGTGACCACCCACAGGGGGAGGATATCTGTGAAGGCTTGGCTGCACCACTGCCCTCAGCACTCAGCAGCACTTTCCAGGGATCAACAGGGACAAGGGGGACGCCGAGCAGCCACCAGGCACGCGACATTGATCTGCTCCTGACAGCAGCAGTGATGAGCAACACTCGTGGCTCAGTCTCTCCATTCATAGAAATCACAGAGTGACTCAAGTTAGAGAGGACCCAAAAGGATCAGCAAGTCCAACTCCATTCCATTCTGACCTATGGAAGCATATCCTGGGAATTTTCATCAGGGTTTGCCCGCAGTGAACCCCCCCATCTCATTTCAGATTTAGGGCAATCGGATGAAACAGTCTCCTAAGGGAATTATTTTCTACACAGGCACCTTCTCAAACTGACAAGTCTGTGAGAGCTACAATGGAGAACGTCTGCCTGTGTTTAGGTGAACACATTAATTTTATTTATCACACAGACTGTTGCTATCAGCTCAAAAATAACTACTTGAAACATTATCTGCAGCACATGCTTTATCTTACAGATCCTGCTGTACTTCATAAAGAAAATATATATAAATTACCCCTCTGATATACATCCAGCTTTATGATTTGACTCCTAAGGTATTTCAGAAACCTGGGTTGCCATTAAAAGTGAAGATGAAACTCTATAACAAACCGAAAAATCAGCGGAAGTTTAATTTGGCAAAAATAACACAAACTTGAATTACAGTTTTCAGCTGGGCTCCAGAACTAAGTAAGACAATAAAGAACCAAAATTATAAGCGTGATGATGTGTTTCTTTGTGTTTGCATTAAATCAGGAATAATTGGGACCAATTGAAAGACTCTGGGGCAGCAAGTCAACCTCATTGTGCCAGGTCGATCTGGGGGCTCATATGGGTGGGACTGGATGAATTTTAAGGTCCCTTTAAAATCAAACCATTCCATGACTCTATGATTCTATTATTTCACAGGTGATCTACAGAGCAGGGGAGGCAACAGCACTCCCCTCAACACGAGAGTGAAAGGGATTAGATGTCTTTAAATTTTATGGTGGGTATATTGATGGTTATTTAAACCCCGAAAGCAAATAAGATGGGTCTCAGAGAGGTCACTAAATATTACTTCTGTCTTCACCTTGGTGAAGCAAGACTCAATGTATTTCCAATACATTTTTTTCATGGGAAAATACCACTGCTGTCCCCATTTAATCATGTGACAAACGCAGCCATCAAAGTGGGTTTAGAAGAATAGAATTTCCTTCCTTTCAATAACCCATCTCCATGGTGGGGGGTTAAATGTATTAAATAACACTGCATTCACTTTGGAGCAAGGTAACACGCTCAGTGAGGTCTCACATTTGTTACTCCAGTTGCTGCGTGATCTTTGCCAGGACAAAAGTCAATTTAGACTCTTGTAATGCAACTTCTGGAAGGTGGGATTGAAGGAGAGGAGAGGGGAGGGGTTGTATGAGCATCCCCCTCACACCAGCACAAACCACTTCCACTTGCAGTGGGCAGAAACACTCCCTACATCATTATGCTTCTGGAAAAAAAAAAAAAAAAAGGAATATAAAGTGGAGACAAGCCCATG
>VWZG01011347.1:367636-398755 GCA_013396735.1 Grallaria varia
TTTTTTTTTTTTTTTTTTTTTTTTTTATAATTATAGCACTGCCATGTCAGCCACACGCATCCTGCAGACCCAGCCTACATTTCATCAGCTCTGGGATCGTGGCCTGTGTTTGCTCTCCTCTTACACTGCTGTCAGCACAGCTCTGACAGTGCTGCCAGGGGTGACCCTTCCTGCCCACAAAAGCTGCAGACAAGGACAAAGCTCTCCCAGCAAGGTCAGTGTCCATCCAACTGGCCACAACTCTCCCTGTTGTTATGTTTATTTCTTTTATTTTTATTTTTTTATGTTGATGGAGATGTTGATATCTACAGCTGTATATTTATGGATATAGAAATCTGTGCCAGCAGTGCTGACTGGAACCATGAACTGCCCACACTCCCTGTGTGAAAAGCAGCACTCAGGAGAAAAGAGGATTCAGAACTCACGGAGACCATGCCTTGATCTTGTACAATGGCTGAAGAATGCTTTTCCCATCCTCACAGGCACAAGAACCGCCTCCAAGAATGACCCTGATTTGGCAAGAAGAAATGAGCACTTGCAATATCATTTAAATAATTCAGCAGCTGGCAGGACCTACAGGGGGGCTACAAGAAGGCTGGAAAGGGATTTTTGCAAAGGCAAGGAGTGATGGCACAAGGCAGAATGGCTTTAGGCTGAAGGAGGGTAGATCCAGGTTAGATATTTGGAAGAAATTCTTCCTTGTGAGGGTGGGGAGGCCCTGGCACAGGTTGGCCAGAGAAGCTGTGGCTGCCCCATCGCTGGAAGTGTCCAAGGGAGGTTGGATGAGGTTCTGAGCAACTTGGTCTGGTGGAAAGTGTCCCTGCCCATGGCAGGGGGTTGGAAACAGATAACCTTTAATGTCCCTTCTGACTCAAACCATCCCGTGGCTCCATGAGACAGAAGCACAGCAAGGACCGAGGCAAACACCACGAGCACTGCGGAAAAGTATTTGCTGTCTCCAGCTCTGGAAAGAACAATGTGGGCACCAGCTGAGTTATCTGGCCAAGCCTCTGGGCTTGATATAGATTTGCTCTCTGGGAAAGTGCTCTCTCCCATTAGCAAGGCATCCTCATGACAGTGTTTGGTGCCGTGACCTCAAACGCCTCCGCACGACCACCGGTGTCACCATTTCCCACGCAGAGCCCTCCCAGCAGGTGAGAGGAAGAGTCTCCCAGAATGTGGGAGTGTAAAAGGAGGGCTGAGTGATGAGATTGGCTCGTTCCAGACAAAACAACCCTCCGGATTGTGCAAAGGCTCCGGCAGTGACTCAGAGCTGGGGTAGAGGAGAGAGGCAGCAGAGCTGATGGGGAGGAGGCTCCAGACAAAAGAAACCCTTCCCTCGCCTTCATCCTCTGCCCACGCAAAACCCTCTGTCCTTTCTCGCTCAAGCAAAAGGAAAAATCAATAAAAAAAAAAAAAGAAGAAAAACCCAGAGTGAAACAAACAAACCGAAAAGAAAAAGAGTTTTAACTAAGCAAAAAGCAGAGTGAGTCCTTTGCTTGAGCACTGGCAGGGGCAGTTTCCACTCCCATCGGCGCACACGGGCAAGCAAAGGGCGCTGAGCCCACGCCAGGCACTCCCAAGGGCATTGCTAAGGGCAATCCACAGTGCTTGGGTTGTTTGGGCAGTTTAGGAATTGCCCCCAAACCTGGTCATATACATGTTATCTTTATATTAGATCTGGGCTTTTCTTCCTTTGTAGAACAAGGAGATTGGAACGTTTTCGGGAGCTCACACCGTTAGCCTTTGCTAATTATCTGCTTAAAGGACACAATAGGACCTGGGATGTTTCTTCCCTATTTTTACCGGCAACACTCCTCACATCCCATAAAACTTTCTCCCCAGCAGCACTGGGAATAATGGTATTTTCCCAAGGTCTGTGGTGCAGGTTTTATTGCCCTCAAGGATGGAGGATACCTCATTTCATCTTTTACGGTTGCAAAATGCTGCAATCCCTGGCAAAAAGGGAGTTTCATGGTTAGTTAGTGAAGTTCTGTGCCTATAAAACCCACTGGAATATTTTTTTCAGGATCATGGTCATGCTGAGAAGTCCTTCCCTTCTCAGACACACCGGAAGCAGTGCAAGCACAGAACTTTGGGACATTCAGAATAGATCCCACCTCCCTTGAGAATACAGGGAACAAATGAAAAAGAAATTAGGTGTGAGTCTATTTCCATCCACTTATGAAATCCCTTTATTGGAATCTATTTCTCTACCACCACACAGGCAGAGAAAAAAGGAAAATATTTGAGTTTTCTTAAGAAAATTGCTTTAATGACTGCCTTAAAAAAAAAAAAAATCAAAAACCAAACAAAAGCCCACACTTAAGTAAAGTCAAGAAAAAATAACCGTGTGATTTAAATGCTCAGTATTGACAGCCCTGGGAGCAGGGGAGTGGGTTGATTACAATATGGCTTTTAATGGATGCACAGTCATTTAAAACAAAGTTGACATTATTGAAATAACACCTTTTACAGGAGTAGCTGCATCCCAAACGACCTTGAAAAGGCACAGCAATTACCACCACACATGCAAGATAAATTATCACCAAAGCTAAGGCTTGATTTCTTAAGATACAGCAGCCAGTCTGGAACGTTAGGCACTGGGATGAGCTCTAAGATAAGATGTTAGAGTCAATAAGATAAATGTGTAAATAAAAAGCTCCATTTGTCGGGGCAAAAGCTCTGTTCTGATTGTGAGAAATTAAATTTTGCCTTTCGGGAAAATACACAGCACAACCTCTCGCAAATTTTGAAGCCAGTTTCAAATATCTTTGGACTCCCAGCATGAGGAGCACCTACTGCATTACAAACTAATCGTTAATTAGTGTTCAAAATAGCCTGTTGGTGTTTGCTGAGCCTGTGAGATCCTCAGGGTGGCACAATCTCGTAGCTGTGCTTATACAGCTTCTACCATCATAAGGACCTGGTAAAAATAGAAGTCCAAATAGCTAAAGTTATTCAACACACACATACATATATGCAGTTTATGCAGATATTATTGCCAAAAAAATTATCCTCCCATAAAGGCAAGGACTGGATCTTGCTGCCCCCAAAATGAGAATTTTACTCTAATCACACAAAAAAGAACAACTTCATAAACACAGGAAGAAAGAAAGAAATGATGCTTCCTGTGAGAAGGAAGTCCATTTAAAGCAAGAATAAATTGATGAAGTCAGGAACAAAAATGCTTGTATATGCAAATAGAAGTTTATTACCCATCTTTGTGCTTCAGAGAAACATAATTTACTGACCTTTGAGACAGGGGTGAAGTAGACTCATGGAATAAGAAACAAAGGCATCTTTTTGGCAACTGTCATGTTCCAGAGCAATAATTATCCTTCCCTCTCCCCATGAGCAGCAGGAAATGAAGAGGGATGCCATAACACTATGACAATGACGATAATTTTAATTTCTAAATATTGCTAGGAAATTTTTCTCAAAAAAAAAAAAAAAAGAGTCTGTTCAGATTTTTGTCTGGTTTTTATTTTAAAACGCATTCCTCAGCTAAAACAGAGCTGTGCTTCCCCTTCTCCCACTCCCTTAGGGGAACCACCCACAAAATCTACGCGGTGAGAAAGCCCACTTTCCTCCTCATTAGCTGAGAAGATAGGATTTGATGGAATCACAGAATGGCTTGGGTTAGGAGGGACCTGAAAGACCTCTTGATTCCAACCCCTTGTCAAGGGCAGGGCCACCTTCCACTAGACCAGGTTGCTCAGATGGCTAAGCCAGATGGCTTAGTGTGGTCAGTGAGGACCCAGGAAGGATGAGGTGGCCCAAAGACATGTCACAGATGCCCTAAGGATGGAGAATCTTGGCCATCCCTGCCAGGAACTGCCAGGGACAAATCCTTAGGAGCCCTCAGCTTGTCAGCCTTGTCTGCTCCTGGGTTTAATATCACTGAACTTGTTCAACCAAGGGCACAATTACAGGGCCTTTCTATTGGAAGCAGATGACGTTGGATGCGCAACAATTATAAAGAATTAAAGTGAGAATCTAAAAGAAGGATTCTTTTCATCTCCTGTGCTCAGGGAGATTATTGGCTATGTCGTGGATTTTCCACAGGCTATCATTTATTATTTTAATATTATGGATAATCTATTCTCTGCTATTAGAGCATTATCATATTATATCCAATTGTTGCACTGTGGGGTGGATTTCACCCAAGAGGACATGTCTGCTCAGCTGTCCACCCACTCCCACCCCTGACCACACCATCCCAGGCTCCAGGGGACACCTGAAATATTCCCTTCTCCTACAGGGCACTCTTCCTGGAAGGAGGAACAACTGATCTGCACCACGGTGTGCTCAGGGGGACAAGTGGCACTCGAAGCCCATCAGCTCCAGAACAATCAGGACACAGAGGTGGCCACGTCACCAAACACTTGTCTCTTCTGTTTGCTGCACCAGCAATTCTCCTAAACTGAAAACTGCTTTGCAGGATTCCCATGTGCACTCCCTTAATGAGCCTTCTGAGGTCTCATTTTGGCCAGTGGGTGAATATTTAAAATTATTTTCACAGGTTCAAGAGAAAGAACCTTTTTTTTTTTTTAATAGTAGCCACAAGGCATGTTCAACAATGATCATTTAGTGTAGTAAAAAGTTATATCTTTCAATATATGCACCTATAGAACTTCATCGATTTGTCTATGCACAAACACATATTTGATTAAGAATTTATAAAACGTCAGGCTTCAAGGAATTTTGGATCAATGCTCTTATTTTGCGTTTATAAACAAATAAACTCAATTAAAGAGTACTTACAGCAAACCACAATGGGCAGGAAACTAATTTTCCCAAGGCCTCACTTGGCAATTTTTACCTGTTACGTGGGTCTAGGGAATCAATTACTCCCTAAACGAAAATTATTAGGGTTTGTGTTACCAAACATCTTATCTTTCCCACTCACCAACGGAAAGGAGGAACTACAGGGACATGCATTTAGAAAAACAAGCATTCCTCAGACCTCTTACAATTTGCTGCAATAAATTAGAGTATAAATAAAACAGAACAAAGCCCTGCAGGCGAGCAGCGTTTGAATCAAGACTGGCTCTGCACCAAGGCACTATGTGGTTTCACAGGACCCATAAATCAGGGCCCCTGAACACATGTAGAATTTTGCATTACTGCCCTAATATATGCATACAGTGGTCAGGATACTGTTCCTGTGGGAACTATAATTTCCCATGTCCTGACCAATCTGAAGCTGGAAAAAATAATAAGTAAAACCCAACCATACCACTGTATTGCCTTTAGTGGGTTTGGTGCTTTAAGTTTCTCTCTTTTTTGTGCTCCAAGGAGGACGAAGAGAAGACTTGAAGCTGCGAATAGACAGGGAAGCTGAAGAGGATGTGAATTAATTTCCATCCTTTTCAAGCAGTTTGCAGGAAGACTCTTGCGTCCCCAGCGAGTGTCACTGCATGAAAAGAATGTGCTCTTGGGTGCGACCAAGCCTATTTCTGAGCCAGAACCATCCCAGCAAGGACATACTACAACCTCCTCCTTTGTAACCCACCAAAAACCCCAGCAAGTGACACAATCTCTGCTGCGGCTGCCTGTCCCACACCAGACTGTTACTGCTGCAGTCTCCTAAAGGTTGGATTCATATCTGGCTTAATGCAAAGGGGTTTGTCTGTGCTGTTCTTCCTCCAGTCTCCCTTTTCTTCCGACTCCACCATTACTTGCCTCAAGATTTGAAAATTTTTCCCCCTATTGAAACTCTGTTCAATTCTAAAGAAGGTTGTTTTTGGAGCCATCAGCCATTTTCAGTATCCCTCAAAAAGTTGATTTCATTCAGACTTGCTTCAGGTGCCAAAAGCCAAGCACTAATAAGCACTTTTCATCCTATTTGCACTGGTTAATGGCCAGCAGTGTCCCAAATCCTATGGAATAGCCATGGCCATGAAACTACTTGGTAGTCCAGGCATGACCAGAGCTGTTCCCTCCTCTGCAATCGCCTCCACCAATAAAGTTGGTTAAAAACCCAAAAGTGATGCAATCCAGCATGAAAACAAATCACAGCTAATTTGTCCAAAATGACACCCCCTTATCTCTGAGCTCAACCATCAAACTCAATAAATATTTGATGTACTTCGGATTTGACCACAGCTAAAGGATATGATATTTGTGGCCACACTCATCACAGATCAACAGCTGGTGGACAAAAATAAGCTGTATCGTTTTTATAAACTCACAGCTGGAAAGTAACACCTGTGCACAGTCTCTGCAGAGGTGGTTGGTGGTGGGAATCCCCGACCAGGATAAAGGAATCCATCAGTACTTTGGTGCCTTAGTTTCATTACACTGACACCTAAAACCAACTAAGCTCCAAGGCAGAATTGTAATTGCTTGAAATCTAGTTAATATTAAAGTTTTGGTCCATTGACTCGTCCTAATGGTGGGATCTTTGGTGGCATCATCACATCCTTCTTTACAGAGAAGCATCGCTGTTACAAAGTAAAGCTATTTCTTATATACATTAAGAAGGCTATAGAAAACCAGGGGGCACAAGGCAGGGAATGAAAACTCATTACGAAAGCAGAAATGTGCTGACTGTGCCTTAAAAGAAAAGAGTATTAAGAATATCAGAAATAATCACTGAAATTAGGCATAGAATTCTGCTTTTCAGTGGCACAAGAGCAGTTACAAATACCTACAAGTTTTTAATGTGTAGGATTTAAGAGACCAACCCTATTGGGTTTTTATTGCAACCAACTGATACCCTGACATCAAGCCTCCCTTGGAAATCTGTGGAGATTTCTTATACACACACACATTATATATATATATATATAGTATTTTGCATTACTATTTGTGAAAGACTACGCACATGTGCATATATTTACATACGCATATCTTTACAGTCTTGCTAATCTGCGTATGTTCACAGGCACACATGCATTTAATTATATTTTATATATACATATACATACATATAGATATATAGATATGAAAATAAACACATGAGCCATATATGGAGTAATCAAAGCATGTATGTATATAGATATAAAAATAAGAACATATATGTCTATATTCTGATTGCATATAGCATTTACTCATTGTAAAAGTTCCTAATATGGGTAAAAAGAGAGTAAAAAGGCTCTATTTGCATATGTAGATAATACTTAACTACAGTGCAATGTAGCCAAAGAAAACAGAATACATGATCGCTCTTAAAACTGGGGACAGGTTTGATAAAAACTCCTCTCAGTTCCTGCTGTGAAATTGTCCTTGGAATGTGATTTCACGTAGCCTGCAAGCCCAGGTTCCAGTGAAGGAGGATACAGGACTGTTTTTTGATAAAAATCAGAGTGGAAAAAACCTCCCATCAAGAATGGAAAAACAGCCCCCACGAGAACAGAAAAACAGAGAATAATTAATCAGGTCTTATATAAGTCTTTCTTCCTGAGTCCTGTATCCTCCACCTCCGAAGATGTCAGACCAAACCATTGGAAAAACACCTCACTGGCTCCAGTGTAGGCAGTGGAGGAGCACTGAGCTCTTCAGCATCACTAGCAGGGTTAGAAAACAGCCTTTTTTTAGCACTGCACTTACTGTCAAACAGAAAGACACACGAACTTACCTGTTTGGTGCTTCTCTGCCCAGTAGGAAGCAAAGCTTTGGATTTCTCTGCTATTTTCTGTTAAAATGGGAAAAAAAAAAAGAAAAAAAGAGAAAATGGCTGAGAAAACAGTCCAAATATTTAGGGAAGGAGTCATATAAAGCCTTTTCTTCTGCTTTTGAAAGAAAAGGACATCATAGAAAAAGCTCTTACCATTTAGAAAAAGAAAGGGAGCATTGCAAAGTTTGGGCTTACAGGCAGTAAAAGTCTTCAAAGCTTCCAGAATGACAAGGTTATCAAAACTGAATTAGGCATTTAAGGAATGACAGCCAGGATGTGGATAAGTAGCAATTTCCCACTCAGATTGGTTTCCTGACGCAACCGGGCATTCACTAACTGCACTGGTTAATTTTGGCACCTCTGAAGCCATGACAGGTTTTAAAAGAAAAGAAATCAAACCTGTATGAACGGTTCTGATGGGTTGCACTCATGAACATTAGAAAAAAGAGGCATTAAAAAGAGGTGTGTGGATGTGAGGGTGGAGCTCTTCACCCAAATCATTCCAACTTCTCATTTAACAGATAAAATAATTTCATTTAAAAGATCCCTATTCCTTGAATAAGACAGAGAAATAATTTAAAACATGAGACAGCACAAGAGATAATGCAATGTTATTACCCAACACACGTGCTGTTGAAGTGCAATTTTATGGGCATCTATTTATTTATTTTTAAGGTATAGGCAGCAAGTTTGGGGAAATCCATCAGTATGGAGTGGTTTTAATAGCGACACATTATTAAGTGCATGTTGCCAGCCAAATTTCATTACATGTGTGCAACTGCAATATATCCTTCCCACGCGTTGCAGGCACGGGTCAGACTCACTGAAGTGAAATAAGAAAAGCAACCAGAGTTTGTCCAGGTTGC
The DNA here is from genome assembly GCA_013396735.1 of Grallaria varia. Lineage (NCBI taxonomy): Eukaryota > Metazoa > Chordata > Aves > Passeriformes > Formicariidae > Grallaria > Grallaria varia. The sequence goes on from VWZG01011347.1 coordinate 376,127, forward strand.
ATTTTGATTAATCCTGATTATGTCTTCAAACTGGCTGCTGCCGGGGAGGGAAGCAGTTTGAGGATGCTAAATTTAAGTCATTACTACAGTGTTTAAAAGCAAAGCAAATCTGCTCATCAGCGGAGCCTCCCCGGGGGAAAGCGGGTGAGCAAGAAGCAAATGAAGGAGCTGCAGTTCAGCCTTTGTTTGTTTTATTAAACAGCTTGATCTTGGGTGACAGATCCAAACCACAAGACGTGCTCGGAAACTTTCCGGCGAAGCCAGAGCCAGAAGGTGGGGCAGCATTTGAATTATCAAAGCTGCCTGCACATTTTCTGCCAGCAGAAAAGGTGAAAAGGGCGCTGTGGAATCACTCCACATCAAAATAACACCATGGCTAAGCCAGGTGAAGCACTGAAGGTCCTACCAGACACACAGCTGGTAAAAACACACCGTTTCTTCTTTTCCGTCGCTGCTGGATTGTTCTGCACTCCCGTGGGTGTGAACACTCCAGTGTAATGATACACCCCCCTCTACTCGACACTGGTGAGGCCACACCTCAAATCCTGAGTTCAGTTTTGGGTGTCTCATGACCAGAAAGGCATTGAGGGGCTGGAGAGTGTCCAGAGAAGGGCAACAGAGCTGGGAAAGGGTTTGGAGCACAAGTCTGGTGAGGAGAAGCTGAGGGAGCTGAGCAGGTGTTTAGTTTGGAGAAAAGGAGGTTCAAGGAGGACCTTATTGCTCTCTACAACTCCCTGGAAGGAGGGCGCCGTGAGGTGGGGATTGGTCTCTTTCCCCAGGTAACAAGTAACAGGACGAGAAGAAATGACCTCAACTCGTGCCAGAGGCTTAGATGGCATATTATGAAATATATCCGCTGTGAAAGGGTTGAAAACCTTTGGAACAGGCTTCCCAAGGGTGTGGTTGAGACACCACCCCTGGAAGTGTTCAATAAATGTGTGGATATGGCCCTTCGGGACGTGGTTTTCATGGTGCTGGGTTGATGGTTGGACTTGATGCTTTTAAAAGTATTTTCCAACCTTAACGTTTCAATGATTTCATGATTTCTTGACTGACAAAGTCAAGACTCCCAAGAGTCACAGTGGCTCACACGAAACACATTCCCAAACTCACAGAATGGAAGAGTGGAAGCAAGAGAGACCCTCACCTTCTGCACAGCTCCGTATCTCTGGATGGCATCCGACAGCTGGTTCTTCAGCCTGTCCAGCTGGAGCCTCTCTTGCTGTTTTGGGAAAAGAGAAGGCTGGTTAGCAGGTCTGGAGAGAGAAATCAAACAGCAGAGCCTGTTTGCAACCAGGGGAAATTGTCCTCTCGGAAGACACCAAATGAACAAGGTAGGTATAAATAGTATCCTTAAAAATTCAATCTCACTGGGGCTGCCAGAATGCAACATGATTTTATTTCAGGAAGGCAGCATGAGATTCTTTGCTCTTTCAGGCTAAATCACTTAAAAAAATGGATTCCAGATAGAACTGGAGAAAACAAGCCAATGGATTTTCCTATAAAAAACCCTTTATTTGGATGATAACCCGTGGTGGAGTTCATCACCTCACTTGATGGCAATGAGAAAATTTACTGGAATTGAGAGGTCCATCATCCACAACAACATTCCTTCTGCCTGGCCCAGAATTGAGTGTCAGAAACCAACCTATCTTCCTGTTTTCCAAAAAACCCAAATGTCACCACCCTTCTGTCTGGAGCTTGCTCCAGCGAGATTCCAACCTGTGTTTTAAAGTGTTCTTGGAAGGAAGACCCCGGTCAGGCTCACAAAACTACCCAACATGAGCACCCAACCTCTGCTCTCAGATGGAATAACAGCACCAGGCAATGGAAAACCTCCTGGATTTTCTATTCTACCCTCGGGATCTCAAATTTCACCAGAGCAGGAGCTCCGGTATCCAGGTTTTACAGAGGGAAAGGAACTGCAAAGAAGTGGGAGGTCACCTTAAAATACAAGTGGCAAACAAAGCCCAATCTACACTGAAGCTACTGAGCAGAAATATTCAGTTTACAGCCATTTTTGCTGCTTCAGGAAACTGCTTGAAAATACAAAATCAGATTTTATAAAGGATGGGATAAACACATTTGATTTTTAATGGCAGCATTTCCACACACAGAAGAATACCCCAGTCTCACAGTTCTTCATCTAAAGATTTAAACCCATTTTTAAATGAAGGGTAAGTGCCATCATTCCCAATCCATCGATAAAGATCCATAAAACTTACGTTTGTTACACATGCAAAATAAGATAAATCTGCCACCCTGGTGAGCTGATCTCATGCTCCATCATCCATGGTACCAAAAAAAAAATGGAATTCCAGATATGCCTGTCTATTTACATCCTTGGAGGCTGTTTTGGAATGAAGCCCTAAAATAGCCATGTGCTATTTTACATCAGTCTCCTGCCTTGTATCACACCGACCCACGTAGAGCAGCATCTTTGCTCCTGAAATACTATCGATTTGCTCAGTTGGGCATCCTGACTCCAACAGCTCCAGCAGCATTTGGAGCTTCATGGGAAGTCGGAGAAACTCCCCCAGTGCACCTCATTGGCAGTACAAGACTGGTGGAAAAGAAGGAAAAAAGGCAAAAAATATGTATTTTTTGCCTGTGTGTGCCTGCAAAGCGATCCACAGAAAAACAGATTGGTGAGGACTAATAAAGCTCTAAATTAATGGAAGGCTTTTCATGCTGTGATTAATTTTATGGGGGAAAAGTTTGCAGTGCTACCCAGATTCCCAAGAGGGACTTACTGACCAGCAGCCAATATCCACCAGAACTATTTATTCTATATAAGGGATGAGGGCTACAGGCTTTATATCAAAATTTGTAGGTTTAATTACTTAAACTGCACAGTGTTGGAAAAGAAGAATTAAAGAAAACAAAATCTGTTAAATTAATTGACCGGGGAGCAAAAAAATAAAGAAAATTATGTGATGCACTAGAGAGCAGCAAGTTTATTTCTTATATTACTGAAATTGTTTGTGTATCTTTAATATTCTCTCTCTAATTTAGCAATTTTTCTCCCCATGACAGTAGAAACTATTCTCCTGAGAGTCCCCAGTGGACAATGCTTGAGCTTCAAGGACAAATAATGACATTCTTGTGGAGCACCATAACTGAGTTTAATGTGACCTTGCCTGATTCCACTTTGGACCCAATTTATGTCACGAAATGAAGCCAGGAAATCAGTACAAAAAAAAAACAAAAACACAACAGATCCCCATATTTCCAAGACAGCATCTTCTGCTTCACCAAGTTTGGATGTAATTATGCAAGAAAATGGGAAAAAACCCCAGTCCTCATAGTCCACCACTAATCAAAGTAACATGTTAAAAATGATCCTGGTATTGAAGTTGATGCCTGCGTAAGTTTGATGTCTGTGTCTGGAAACAGCCATTCCAGGTTTTCCTCCTCATCCTCCGGAGCAGACCATCACCCCTTCAGTTTTGGAGGTGGGCTAGACAGCACAGGGTCCTCCACATGTTACAAAGACAGCCTGGGATGACTCAGCTTTTAAATCCTCACCTCGTCTGCCTGTTGCCACAAATCCAGGCTGGAAAACCCCCGTGGACAGACAGAGATGAGTTGTGTGTTTAGAGCAGCATTATTTCCAGGTGGGAGTGCAGCGAGTACAGAGCTGGAGTAACCCAGGACTTTGGAAAATGGCAGGAATAAGTGAGGACAAAACGTCAGTCAAGGAGAGTTCCTGACTTAGAAACCATATGGATGCTGGAAGCAAGGAGGTAACAGAAAACTGCTGGGCAGGATCAAGTAGAATTGTCCTTATTTTCATTTCTGGAGTTTGGTCCCACAGTGTGTCTCTGTTCTTCCCCACAATTTCTACCACAGGTCAAATTCAGCAGGAATACATATGGAGTGTAAAGGTTTTAGGAGGGAGGTCAGAAACCCTCTGTTGGTCCAGTCTTTGTGCTGGGGACCAGAGGATGGGCACCATTCATACCCCGTGACAATGCTGCCCATAGGAGTTGATCCTACTGGTGACAGCCCAGTCTGTCCGTACAACAGATGGGTTTGTGGGGTAAATTATAATTCAAAGTCCTGCTCTGATCTGGCCGCACTCTGCATTTATCTGTCCCCAAAGCTGCCTTTTTATTAGCATACAGCCCTCAATGAATGTCATACCCAGAGGTGTTCCACATCTTTGGCCTTTCCAGACACTTCAACACCATTCCAAACCAACCTGCACCCACTGCATCCACCGCACGACTGAGTCAATACCAAACTTAAGTGGAGCAGGATGATTTCTGGAGTATTTCCACCCAAACTGAGTGAGACCCTGAGATAAACGTAAACTGGCCAAGGCTTTGTCGCTGAGATCTTGATTTCCACTTCCACATGATCCGGTTTTGGGAGAAGAACTGGTTTTGGCAGCTGTTTTCTTCCGAGTTATAAGTGAAAACTACATTTATTGTGTAACAGGAAAGGAAGTTATAACAAGACAAGGAGCTTAACAGCTTTAAAACACCCACTATCACTCCTCTTTTTTAAACATTCCTCTTTCCATAAGATCCATCACTCTTCCCCCAACGTCCCCTTGACTGACACGTACCCTGGATGAGCCTCTAACAATCTCAGACAGCTGCTTGATGGCTTTGGTGCTGGTCGTGATGGTTTTATTAGTCTCCTGCTGGGTCGCATGCCTGCAGAAGAGAAGAGATGATGGGAATTGCAATTGAAATTAATTGCATAATGAGACACTTAGAGAAATTTATCAACCTGCAGAGCAATTGAGACAACACAACACACGGCACACAGAGGCACAGGAGGGCCACGCAAGTCCTGACCAGCAATGGAAGACAGAAGGAAATAGTGGGAAGGAGATGCCCAAAACATCCTTCCTGTGGTCAGCACAGAGACCTTCAGAGTCAGTGGGGATGACGGGTGAGAATAGGGGGTGAATTTGGAAACTGAGCAGGACAAATCTACTTAACAATGATCATGTCTATGATAATGGCAGAGAATCTCCAAGGAAAGCAGGCAGGGAGCCAGCCCAGCTTCCCTTCCAAGCATGGCATCCCTCTCCTTTACACCCCTAAATTCCAGCACCATTACTGGATTGCTGGTCTTGCTCTTTGGGACCACAAAAAATAAGGGGAAGAGACATAAAAAGGGCAGTCCAGTAGTTCTCAAGCCTTATAAGATCAACACGGCATTTTCAGCCTCAGAGCTACCCCAAAACACTTTACACCTTTTTAGTCAGAAAGTGAAAGGGGGTGGTGAGGATGGGGGATGTTGCACGAGGTTTCATTCAAAAACTTGAAAAAGATCTGGAGAAAATGCTGTTTTTTCTCCTTTAGAGGACACATGGGGACCACAGTTGTATCAAAATACACACTTGTCAATTTTTTGTTTGGTTTGGGGTTTTTTTTCAGGTTTGGTGGGATTTGCAGTGAATGACAGTTCTTTGATTAAAAAAAAAACATCAACATGACTATTTACAGCCCCTCTGTCCTCAAGATTCACGGCCTGTCCTGCCTCCTCAGCTCCTTCCTACTCCTCTGTGAGCACTGAGGGACACCAGTGTCTATTTCAACTCTTTCAGCACCTCTTTTGAGGAGCAAGGCCAGTCCCCAACCAGTCGTCACCAAAACCAACCCTGACTGAAAATAAATCGAGGCCTCTCTGAAGGTCTCAATACAAAGTCTGGCAGCTTTTCCCCACACTTCAGTGTTTTTGTACAAACGGCTCGGTTGGGAATGCTGTCTGGGATCACAGGATCATAGGATGGGCTGGGTTGGAAGGCACTTTAATGACCACCTCGTTCCAACCCCCTGCCATGGGCAGGGACACCTTCCACTATCCCAGCGTGCTCAGAACCCCATCCAGCCTTGCCTTGGTCACTTCCAGGGATGGGGCAGTCACTTCTCTGTTAAAAAGAATAAGATCCAAATGACACTGAACCACCGATTTTACCTCGTAATTGTCATAAAATTGTAGAATAGTTTGGGTTGGAAGGACCCTAAAGATCATCCAGTTTCAACTCCGCTCATATGGGAAGAGAAACCTTCCACCAGCCCAGGTTGCTCCAAGCCCTGTCCAGCCTGGCCTTGGACACTTCCAGGGATGGGACAGTCACAGCTACTCTGGGCAACCTGTGCCAGGGCCTCACCATCCTCAGAGCAAACAAAATTACACTTAATATCATGCAATGTTCTTGTAAGTGAAAGCTTAGTGTCCCATGAAGATAACATGTTTTAGCTGCAGATGTTTGTTAAGGGCTGGACGCACACGCAGAAAGCATCAGCTCCTTTGGCACCACCCAGGAAAGAGAAATAATCCCATATTCAGACAAAACTGGATCCAATAACCTGTTATTACCTCGGCTTAGTTAAACTGAGATACCATTTCTGTGCTCGTTCATCAAAACGCGTTTAGTTTATTTATGATCCCGGGACTCACTGCAGCAGCTGAGCAATTGCATCACTTTTAATTTGAGATGGAAGAGGTCACACCTCCCGCAGACAGGTATTCCACACCGTCACTGAAAGAGAGGGAGCTGGGAACTGAATCCTGTCACGTTGTTTACATTGAGGAGCACAAGCCTGATCCCCAGTCTTTTAATCAAGTAAATCTTGCCACAAAGTGCATCAAATTTTATAACATGAGATTTCCATACCTAATTCCTCTTAATGGAAGGCAAGGTTCTGGAGCTGACATCCAGTCATTTTGCAGACCTCATTAAATTATCTTCCCATGAAGAACTCAGGGATTTATAAACCCGTAACTCCCCATCCCCAAAGTAAAATGGCTTGTTAGGCTCACACATCTGATCCTTCCTAATCTCTCAAGTCAAATAAATTCTTCTTCATTTGCATTCTAATGCAAATTTTGTGTAACACATCCACACCATGCACAAACTTTACTCCGCTGCAACATAGTAAAGGTTCTGCCTTCCACCTCTTAATTCAAAATGCACTTTAACCAAAAAGCTGGTGCTTGATTTTGGCATTTCCCACTTTGTTGTCAGCACAATTAACTTCTTAATCTTCAGCCTCAGAGATAAGCTCAGGAATCAGACAATGATTATATTTAATTTACATTAAATGCTATTAAAATCTTCATTTAAAAAAACAAACTAGAAAACAAAACAAATGTTGAAACTCCACTCCCTACAGCATTTTATTTTAATTTGTAATGATAACAAGATATTTTAATTTGTAATGGTAACAAGATATGTTGTTATTGTTGGTATTATTAGTATTATTATCTGTCTTTATATTCGTCTCCCCATGGAAGTGTGGAAGTTAATTAAAGGGAGTGTCTCTGACGAATAAAATTTGCTTCTCAAAAGAGTTCTCCAGGCAACAGGAAGTTAATACTCAGCCTGTGGAGTGACCAAATACCTAAAATATAAATGTTACAAAAGATTCACCGGTTTGAAAACAAGCTCTCTAAGAGTAAAAACTGAAAGGGCATCTCTTAGGAGGAGAAACATCCCTTGCTGAGGATTTGGGTACGCACAGACACTGCAAAGACGATGCACTAAATAATGCAGGAGATGCCACGCTGCAACCCAAGGGGTGCCCATGGCGGCTGTTTCCTTTACCACAGGAGCATGGCCCACTGAATCCACAGTCCCCAGCTGCTCCCAGTTGGTTCTTTGAAGGACCCCATCTCTCATTTGTTTATCCAGTTTGAGGTGGGGGGCTGCAAAGAGGCAGGCGTGGCGATGGCTGCCCCCCTTCTCTGCAAGGACAGGAGGAAGGTGCTCAACTGCTGTTTTGAGACGCTTGATGAGCGACCAAGCCAACAAAAAACAACCAGACCCCAAACGTAACAGCAAAGACCAACGAGGGAAAGAATTCTCTCTGCCTCCCCGTGCCTGGTGATGTTTACAATAATCCCAAAGAGCTTTGTTGTCTAGTTCCAGCAGGAAGGGCCATTTCCACTTACAGTACAAGATATGGCTAACCTGTTGTCTATCTCTTCATCAATCTTCATCATGGCTTGGCTTCACAAACGAAGATTTGGGCAGGGCTCTCCCCACGCTTGCTGCAAGCGCGCTGATGGCTGAAGAGGCCGATGTGAGATGGGCAAGTCCGGTTGCAAAAGGCACAGCAGAAAGTCTCCATAGGCGGTGTTGGTGAGGCACGGTTCTTCCTGCGTTGTCTTTTCTCCTCCAGACTGATTCTGCGTGCGTTCTCAAAGGAATCAGCAGCGTTATGGATGGTGTGTCTCCATGCCTCCAGATTGGAGGCCAGAGTGGACCACTGATGGTAGTCAATATGGCCAAGGCTGAGGTGTTGTTTCAGGGAGTCCTTGTATCTCCTCTTCGGGGCTCCTCTCTTGTGGCAGCCAGTCAATCTTACCATCTGAGGAAATGATACACCATCCATAACGCTGCTGATTCCTTTGAGAACGCATGCAGAATCAGTTTGGAGGAGAAAAGACAACGCAGAAAGAACCGTGCCTCGCCAACACCGCCTATGGAGACTTTCTGCTGTGCCTTTTGCAACCGGACTTGCCCATCTCACATCGGCCTCTTCAGCCATCAGCGCGCTTGCAGCAAGCGTGGGGAGAGCCCTGCCCAAATCTTCGTTCGCGAAGCCAAGCCATGATGATGATGATCCTGAATGGAAGGGCAATAATAAGTATTTCAGGTACAGATCGAAGACACCTTTCCTGTACTGGTTTAAACATCATTAGATTCAGCATCCCCTCTGACACAGGGCAAGGCATAGCAATGGTGGCTTTTTTTGCATTTAAGGGCTGAGAGGTCAAGTGCCTTTGGCTGGAGTTCAGCCAGGCAGCTCAGCATGACTCAACCTGTCCTTTTCACAGCTGTTGTAATGTTTTCGTACCCAAAAAGAGGTAAAAACTACAGTGTGTGGAGAAGAGCAAGATCTGTGGGTTAAGCAGATGTAGGTTGAGTAGCTGCATTTACGTACATTCCATTGTTGTTGGAGACATAAATACAAAAGGGTGTATCACATATTCATAAGGAAGTTATTCACACCACAAGACATCACTTTCCTGTCTTACAGATGGATTTTGTGAAGGGCTGGTGCCTGTGGGAACTGACAGGCCCCAGCAAGCTATAAATACATGCAAATAAAACTCCATGCATTGGCCACAGGGACAGCTGTGGAGTAGTATTGAGTATGCAGTCCTTGAGGATCCTGTTTCCCTTTCACCACCTAATAAGGGTGCTTAACATCAGAGTAAAGCCAGTGGAGGTTCTCTGTGACATGTGGAGAGGGGCATGTCCAAAGACGATGCAGAGGAGTCCATAATTCAGTAGTAACCCACCATTTCTGGATGTCTCTTACACAGAATGATCAGAGAATCATAGAATATCCTGAGCTGGAAAGAACCACAAGGGTCAGCCAAGTCCAGCTCCTGGCCCTGCACAGGACACCCCCAAAAACCCCACCATGTGCCTGAAAGAATTGTCCAAATGCCTCTGAAACTCCTTCAGGCTTGAGGCTGTTACCACTTCCCTGGGGAGCCTCTTCCAGTGTCCAGCTACCTTCTGGGTGAGGAATCTTTTCCTGATATCCAATCTAAACCACCCTGAAAGAGCTTCAGGCCGTTCCCTCAGGCTCTATCACTGGTGACCACAGAGAAGAGGTCAGTGCCTGTCCCTCCACTTCCCCTCGTGATGCAGTTGTGGACAGCTGGGAGGTCTCACCTCAGAGCTAAGGGTATTTCCAGAAATGGATGATCCAGGCTGGTGTGTTCAACACTTGTGTTAACAAATACCTACTTAAAGGATGGTACTTTTGCTTCATTAGATCACTACACTTCACTGCCCACCGATAGCCCCAAAACTCCTTCTTTAGGACAACGGGCTCTGCTTCTGCCTCATGAATTGAGAGGGCATTTCTCAACCCTGAGTATTTATTGCAGATGCAGACAAAGCAGAAGGATGAGCCAGAAGGAAGGTCTGTGTTATGGAATCACAGAATCACAGCATCACAGAATGCTTTGGGTTGAAAGCAACCTTAAAGATCATCTAGTTCCACCCCCCTGCCATGGGCAGGGATGTCACCCACTCGGTCAGGTTCCCCAGGACTCCATCCAACCTGGCCTAAGTTGTTTCACTAAGTTTCAGCAAGCCCTCAAGTATATTTACGATTGTGGCCAATGCATGGGGCACTATTACAAGCACTATTTACTGTTGTTACAGCCATCAAAGAAAGGAAGGTTAAATCTACTTGTTCTGGATCCAAAATGACTCTTACAGCCTTCCTCCCCTTTTTCTTCTTTAACACCTAATTGTACACGGTGATTAATAGTTTACAGCAGAACAAAATAAGAGCCCTAATTCTGATCTGTCAGCAAACGCCTTTGCATAGGTGTAAATCATCCAGCAGAGTAAAAGCCAGGAGAAAAACAGACTGCTACTTCCAGGTTTCGAGCCACACAATATTCTAAAATAAAAGCATCATGGATTTCCAATTTGCCTGTCACTTGAAAGTATTAGGAGAGGTGGTGCTATTTTTCTTACGGGAGCTCAGGGGATGGTCTGTGGTTGTGTGGGAAAAGAAGGGGAGGTATTTCAAATCCACCTGACAGGGGTGAAATAGCATCTCTAGAGAGGCACGTGGCTGTAGGTTTGCAGCCGTGTTCTTCAGTGGTTCTGCATTAAAGCAGAAGATTTTTTTTTTTTTTGTCAGATAGCAGCCCTCACAAATTTCATCACAGAAATGCAGACCTTAGCAAAATTTTTCATGGCTTTTTCAATACCTGTCAGGCACCTGCCTTTATCATCGCTGCTTAAAATTAAATAATAATAAATAAAGGAGCGGTTATTACTGAGATAAGGAGAATTCTTCCTCCCCCGCAGAATTTGACCAGCTGCAGGCAGGTCATTAACTTGCTACCAGTAATTCAGGTTTGTGTTTTTCAACTAAATTACCTCCAGGACAGTCTATAAGACCCCCCTCTCCACCCCTCATCACCCACAGATTAGTTCAGTATAACCTCAGACTCCATCTGTCACGTCATTGCTGACAGCTCAGCGCTCAAAAGGGACCCCACGGGAAGCAGCTTAACAACTTCACTGCCATTACTCACCTCTCAAGTTATTTTTCCCCCTCCCACCCATACTATTCCCAAGCCAGTTTTAATTTTTACAAGTTTCACTTTATTTCCTAATGAAAGAGCCCCTTGGATCCTTTGTAAACTGAGCCACATTACACCTCCCTCTCTCTCATTATCCAGTAAGCCTCTTAGCTTAGGAGAGACAGAAATTAATTTAATTTGCCATAATTTCATTATGACGAACCCTGGTGCCTACTGATCATGATAGTGATTTTTTTCCGCCCCCTTCATGTGCTGATAATCTGTTTATTTCTTCTCCGCTATTCCTGCAACTCCAGTTGTGCAGAATTAAATCACCTTCCTGCACCAGATTTCTTATAAAAGCAAACTGATCCCTCCCTTCCCACCCCCAGGACCTCAGCTGCCCTCCGTGAGCTCTTAATATTGACCAGAGTTTGTGGTATCGCCCCGAGAATCATTTCAGTGCCCAAAGACAAACGACATCAAACCGTGACTATTGTGATTGCTGTGCCCCTGCTTTCTAGTTCTGTCGTGCCTGTCACATCCCAAGTAACGGGAGGACCACGGATTCACATCTGTCAGGGAAAGGCTACGGGGATGTTTTCCTGCAGCAATTCCCAGCTGGAGATTCCTGCAGCAGTAACAGACAGCGAGTCAGGGACTCAGAACCTCCCGTGTTGTCAGCACACTTTTCTTCCAGTAATTTACTGCAATTTCTCAGATTGGGGCTGTCTTTCCAGGTTTTTCAGGGTTGGCACTAGATGACCTTTAGGGCCCCTTCCAACACAAGCCATTCTGTGAATTGATGATTAAGTCATTAAGCTCATCTAAAGCTCAAGGTTGCTGAGTTTAGGGCTCTGTAGCAGGAGTTAATAGAGACAGTCAGCTTGAAGGGAGAAAACGGAGAACAACACACTCTGAGTCCTGCATGCAGTCCAGAAACACAGAAACCTGAATTATACACTGTAAAAGAGTGTTAAAAACTAGTGGAAGGTGTCCCTGCCCATGGCAGAGGGGTTGGAACTAGGTGGTCTTTAAGGTCCCCCCCAACCCAAACCATTCCGTGATTCTATGACAAAACTGTTCCACTTCCCTGAGAACTGCAGGGACATGGATGCTGCCTTAGTTTTATCCTCAAATCTATTTGGAAAAAAATTATATGCGTGGACTCCAATATGTGCAAACTCCCTCTTACAACCTCCCCGTTGCAGAGCAGAGGCTGGAAGGAGCAGACACAAAATGCAATAAAATATCAAATCTGAGAAACTTCATCCAGACAAAAATGCTGACTGATACATCTGTCTAATAAAGTTTTCTCATAATTTATACTCCTGCAGAGATTTGCTCACATATTTCAGAGTGGGACCAGAAACATTGCTTTGAGGGTATAGAAATGTGAAAGAAAGTGTCCCACACACACTTATGTAGGAAAGATAGGGACAAATGGACAGGAGACAAATGGCACTGCAGATTAATTGAGCCTATTATCCTTCCCACACTCACTCTCTTGGTTTCAGCATTTAACATGCATTCAATACTCGATATGGCACTGTGAAAAGCAGAAATGAAGGGCACTTTACTGATGGGAATGAATGATTGATTGCTTTAGCTCTCCTTGAGAAAATACGATGAAACCAACATTAATAATGAGCCAGCAATTGGAGGATGAAAAGTTTTGCTGAACAGAGATGTAGATTTTTTTTTTTCCTCCAGGCTTTATTCTGATTTTAAAAGTTGATTTTGCTCGTTCATATGTTTTCTTACCACCAAATTTTTTTTTTTGTGGCAAGAGCGTGGGGGAGAAACATCTGCAAAAAGGGAACAAATCACACCAATTTCCAAGGCGCAGGCATTTCCACCCCAGAAAACACGTTTCATTAAAAAAAGAAAAAAAAAAGAAAAAAGAGCTAACATTGCTTAAACCCAGGCAATTTTAATTGAAAAATGAATCCATTTCACTCAAACGGCTGTGAAGTGTTTTGTTATTTTGTGAAGTGAGCAAGAAATCAAAGGCAAACAAACAGCTCCAGACACTTTTCAGTTTGCTGGGGTTATTTGTGTATTTCTAGTTAGGGGCATTAAAGCAAAAATGCTCCTGTGTGGATGCTTAAATTAAGCAATGTGCCTAAGCCCAGTTCCTCGATCAGGATTTAAGTGAGAAGGGAAAGGCATTAGCAGCAATTGTACCACTGAAATTGTCAGTGTGTAGCAAACAGGCTGTCTCATACAGCAATGAAAAATGCCCACTCTTCGACTAACAAGAAATCTAAAAAGAAAGGCAACGACCAAGCAATTCTTTTACGGCCTAAATAGCAAAACCAGGTGGTTTATCATCTCTGAGAAACTCGGCTTTAAGACTCAGCAGACAAACATCCAGAGCACTGCACAGACACGGTGGCTTCGTGTCCAGCCCTGGCAGGAATCAGGTGCTGTGGCTTTCAGAAGGGAACAGGTCAGCTAAGGAAACACTGCTGTTGGAGGTACACTGATCCCCCATTCCATCACAGATGACAAGTGAAGGAAATGTCACCACAAAGCTCACAGACCAGCCTGGAGGAAGGTTTGATACACACTGGATTCCTTAATGGGAAATATGGAAACACAACTTCAAAAGAGCAGCACCAAAAGCCAGTGGGACACCAGGTTTGACAGAAATCCCCCTTTTAGGCACTGTAAAAAGCCTTTGCAAACATGAAGTTAATAAATGTTGCATTGTAAATATCAACTATTGGCACTGTCTGGACAATGCAAATGGACTGGCACGTACCAGAGATGCTGAAGATGGTGCAAACTCCTCTAACAGTGAAGTAACATGCAAAGGAACCCAATATTTAGCAAATTCCTGATCTATTTGATTTGCACTGGCAGATGCATTGGAATAGCCTTCGGCTCCCAAGCCGAATGTGTATGAATCCCATAACTGGAGTTTCTCTCGACATCTCTTTCTTTCCCATGTGGAAACTCCATTCAGGTGGGACGCAACGATTTTGGGTTTATTCGCCTGGGATTTAAATGCATTGTTACAGACAAGTCATACTTCAAACATGGCTGATTCAGAAAGTCCATGTCCAATGAGACCATCTCCTTCTAAACAGACAAGCATCTTCTGGACCTCACAGTGCACAGACACACATCTTTCTGTCCACCATGAACATGGTTTTAATATGCTTCTTTTATGCGCTCAGACATGCTCATTTTCCCAAACCAGACCCAAAAATGTGCATCCCAGTGCCCCACACTTCACCTCTCCAATCTCAACCATTGCTCTGCGTGTCCTAAAGAGTCGGAATTCATTTTCCCTCCCTACCATTTCCACACTCTCAGCAACATGCCCTTCACCAAAAGCAAACACCATCCACAAGTCCTCTAATTCTTAAAATCAAAAACCCAAACAACTTCACACCAAGAGTTTGCCACTATACTTCTATATCCCAAATTCCTAAAGTCCTGTGCCATGGGCTCATGACCCTGACAGAGCAGAGGGGCTGGACCAGATGACTCCCTATGGGCCCTTCCAACCTGACCCGTTCTGTGATTCTGTGATTCCTCATCCCCAAAATACGACCCCAGTCCCACCCCCTGAGCTAGGACATGATCTGCTGCCCCATTACATCTCCATGCACTCAAAGCATGGCCACTCACCCCCTTCCCCTGTCCAACTCCATCAGCTGAGAGCAAGAGATGAGTCAGCTGGAGGAAAGGGAGTTTTGAAAGCACAAAGTGAAGCGTGGAAGTTGAAGTGGGTAACAGGGCCGATGCATTCTGAACACACTCCCTCAAGGAACTTCTGCCAAGATCTGGGTTTTTTTGATATTTTTTATAAGCAAAAGACACGAGAAGAGAAAAACGTGAAAATAATTGAAAAAAATCAGCTTTAAAATATGTTTGCTTGGGAGCAGGATTGTTTTTTTTTGTTGTTGTTGTGGCTTCGTTTTCACATTGCACTTTGTTCTCAGAAAGCACGGAGCTGACTAAAAGGAATTGTGCTGGGAAGAGAAATGGATCTCAGCAGCCTACTTACCACATATTGTTCTATCCCATATACTTCATATGCCTCTTTAAATCTGACATCTCTGCAACTTTCTGAACATAAGGGCAAGCTGTGAAGTACAAGGGACATTAATATATTTATCCTGCACGGAGTGCAACACGCTGAAAATACAGAGTTCTCCATGTCTGAATATTTTTCTATCTCCTTCACGGTCTTTTCCACTCTCTTTCCACTCTCCCTACATTTCACTCTGTTTTTCTAGCAACACTTTAATTTAGCAGGCAGATAGATGTATCCGTCTCCTTTTAGGAATGATTAAGCTCCCAAAACAGAGGCAAAATCTTAAAAGAAATGCTACTGGTGAGACTCCTCTGCTCATCAGCCCCACATTTCATTAATTTAAAGATCCTTCAAGCTCTCAGGTGGCAATAATACATAATGCCCAGCGTCCCAGAAGTCGCTCTTCCCCACCACCCTCCAGCTGACATCAGCCCATAAAGCAGCCCAGCAGCTGGATTACAAAAACACACGGCACTTTATTGGCCCATAAAACACGCCCAAGGGCGGCCGTGTGAATGAAGACCCTGTTTTGTGGGGTGATAAATTTTGGCCCAGCACCCAAAAGGCACTGCTGTCACAGGATAGAACCTCTCCAGGGAGAGCAACAATGAAAATGCACCACCGGCCATCCAAAAAATTAGACTTCAAAGAGATAGTGCCCTAATAAGAAAGGGGCACAAACATATAATAAAAGGATAAACAAGCAGAATAAAAGACCTGAGGAAGTCCATTATAAATCAACAGGCTCTGAGCTTTTGTTTCAGGTAAGGCAAGACTCTCTGCTGGCAGAAGGCAATGGATGAAGTGTATCATGAACTCAGCGCAACTCTCTGTTTACAGGGAGGGCCAAGGGAAATGTCCAAACATTCCAATCCATTCAAACGTGTAAACTCCAAGCCCTGTTATCAGAAACCTTGGCTGCTGATAGCAAATTTGTTCTCTAAGGGGAAAACGGATTCAGCTTAAGAACCACTGTTAAGGGTCCGATGCAGGTACTTGAAGGAAAATTACCTGATGAAAGATCAATAACGTTTCTCCTCTCCCTGAGTCGAGGCTTATATGCAGAATAAAAAATGCCAGGAACTGATTCTCTCCCGCCTTGCTAAGCCATTGCAAATGCAACTAAGCAAGGAAATTACATATTTAGGACCATGTGAAAATCACATGGCATTTGTGCAGGGGCCCAAAAAGAAAAGAAAATATTGAAAGCCGCACTCCGTGCTCCATAAAAGCAGACAGAGCAGCCCAAACACGTTTCCTTGAAGTCTTAGTGTTTAAAAATAGGCTTTTAATACAAAATGGTCAAGTATGCAAAGTTTATGCAATAGCTGCCAAAAGGTTGTGCACCTGGATCGAGCTGACAGGTTCCTTACATGAATCCAGCAGCAATATTCAGGAAAGGCCCAGTGCACTCCAAGAGAGATGTTACTGAAGCATGTGACTGGCCTTTCCTCTTAAAATAATAGGATTTTACATCAAAAAAAGGGTCAGGCTGAAATGCAAGGAGCTAAGGGGAGTAATCCTAAATGTATTTTTCCCCCTTTTCTTTCCCAAATGGACAGAAGCATTTGTTCAGCTGAAAATGGACTTCTGGAGTACAATGAAAATCTGGAGAACTTCAGACACGTGAGATCTTGGGTAAATGGTGATGACTTAGCTCTTATGGAGCAGAAAAAGATTTTTCCCTCCCATCTGTTTGTCAGCTCACTCAAATCTATCAGCTGGTTTGTGTTGTTGTAGCAATGGGAGGCAAATGGCAACTCCAAACTCCTGCACTGCTCTGGAGAGATCTGAGTTAATAATTCCATAGCTGCTGACGTAAAACCAATGAAATGAAAAGCTGAGGATAATCCAATATAAGTGGAATCCTGAACTTGGATCACAACAATCCCATGAATTGCTACAGGCTTGGGACAAAGTGGCTGGAAAGCTGCCTGGTGGAAAAGGACTTGGAAGTGCTGGTCAACACCAACTGAACATGAACCAGTGTGTGCCCAGATGGCCAAGAAGGCCAATGGCAAACTGGGCTGTACCAGCAATAGTGTGGCCAGCAGGACCAGGGCAGTGATTGTCCCTCTGTGCTGGGCACTGGGGAGGCCTCACCTCGAATCCTGGGGACAGTTTTGGGCTCCTCAGAACAAGAAGGACATTGAGGGACTGGAGCGTGTCCAGAGAAGGGCAATTGGGCAGGGGAAGGTTCTGGAGCACAAGTGTGATGAGAAGAAACTGATGGAGCTGGGGGGGCTCAGCCTGGAGAAAAGGAGGCTCAGGGGAGACCTTCTCACTCTACAGCTCCCTGACAGGAGGGTGTAGCCAGGTGGGGGTCCAGCTTTTCTCCAAAGTAACAAGTGACAGAATGAGAGGAAATGGTCTCAAGGTGCACCAGGGCAGGTTTAGGTTGGACATTAGGAAAAAATTCTTCACTGAAAGGGTTGTCAAGCATTGAAACATGCCCAGGGCAGTGGTGGACTAACCATCCATGGAGGGAATTAAAAGACATATAGATGTGGCCTTTGGGGACATGGTTTAGTGGTGGACTTGGCAGTGCTTGGTAATGCTTGGACCTGATGATCACAGAGGCATTTTCCTATCTTAATGATTCTGTGATTCTAAATAATTCCACGATTCTATGATTACAAAACAGACTTTCTCATGCTGAAAAGAAATGTCTCCTGTCCTGGCACTTTTCATCCTGGACTGACTATCATTAATTCTGGACTGACACATTCATTAAGCCCCTTGGCTTTGGGGGACTGAGCACCTCTGATACACTGGATTTGAGGTCATCTTGGTGTTATGTCAAATGGGATTTATTACTATCCAGTGCTAACTCTTTAACTGAGAGCAAATCAGCCAGATATCCCAAAACAGCTCTTGTGTCTATTTTCAGGATCGTTCCCAACTGTACAAAACCCAAATTCCAGATGAGATCCAGATTCACAACTGCCAGTGCTTGTGACATCCAAGCCATCAATCAAGGACCTACAATCCAGGACTGCATCACCCTGTAGGTACCAAAATACAGAATGTGGCTCTCTGTAGGAATTAAGTGTCTGTCCCTTCCATGGCTTTAGAAATACCTGCTCAAGGAGACAGGCAGATCTCCTGCTCTTAAAGCTCTCTTGCTTTCCAGGCTGATGGGTTCCTGCAGAGACAATCCCACAAAACAGTTCTGCTGCTGCCAACCCACAAGTTGTGCCATGTCTTCTGACTGGAGCATCCACGTGGGTCTCTTCCCCGTAGCCCAAAACTGTAGAGAAGATGTGAAGATAAGCCAGCTGAAGGCATGAAGTCCTCATGGGCAAGTTCTAAGACATTAAGGAACTCCAGTGCTTTCCTTAACTGAGGTCTGTTGTTGCATGAGGGTCCTAGAAGGCTGCTCAGAGTTGGCCTTGATCTTAAGCAAGGGGTTGGGCAAGATGGCATCCAGAAAACCATTCCAACAAACACCATTTGGTGACATGTTGAGCTCTTCTGAGATCACTGGATCAATGCTTTCACCAGAAGTTATCACCCTTTTCCTAACCACTTCATTCCAAGGCTAACTGAGGGTTATCTCCAGTCAAAAAACACAGAGTTTATCAGAATGTTTGGAAAGCCCTGAAGCAATCATGCAATTCAAATAAAATTAAAGATATAAATTTAATATAAGTATATATATAAAAATTAATGCTTCCTGATTATCTATTTTCCCATATTAATGACAAAAAATATAAAAAGAAGTCATGGCTAAGTGGAACATGTAAGGGAACTGGTGATATTTTAAGTTGCATCACCAAACAGAAATATCCTGTCCACACATTCCATCCTGTTGTACTAACATTTAGCCGGGTATTTTGTGGTCGTAGGCTCCTCTGAGCAACCTGACCAGACACTGGGTTTGGTAGCTCAAATGACCCAAATCTTTCTGCCCATCTCACAGCTCTGCACTAAAGGTGGTCCCCAAACCAGCTGCAGCCACTCACAACCCTGCCTGTTCCTGTGCCTTTGCTGTCACAGGCAACCTCAGCCTCAGCTCAGCAAGATTTTGGCAGATTTTACACCTTCGGTGAGATTCAATTTTCTGCTGTGGAGGTGCCTCCTAATCTCATCCCCCAGATGGGTCCTTATCACCTGCACCCCATCCAACGGCGGACACGGTGCAGGATGGTGCTGGAGCTCCTCTACCTCTTCTCTCCAGCTATGAGGATGCTTTTTCTTTGGAGAGGGCACTTTGCCAACGGCTCAGAGGAGCCTGGTGCAACCAGTGCCACCTCACTCACAGTGTGATGGTTGGAGGTGACTCCCTGACACATCTCTGTCACATCCCTGTCACATCTCTGTCACATCTCTGTCACAGCTGCACGATCTCGATTTCAGTTCTTATAAAACACTTTCCTTACCCAACAGACTTACAGAAAAGGACTCTTTTACTATCTCTTACAGATAAAATAGTTGTATCAGTGCAGGATCTCATCTGCCCTAAAACCTTCCCTAAAAAGAACTCGCTGAATCAGCTGGATTCGTTTGATTACCCCATATCAATCTCTTACATTAACGTATTAATTTAATGCCACTTTGGAAGCGTGCTTTAATTTTATTATTTTGGAGGTTGGAAGATGTCAGAGATAACTACAGAGAAAGGTCCCTGGGACTGCATCCATGACAACAGAAAATAAACCCAGCAACCCACAGCAGCAGCTTTGGAAGAATGGCATCAAATCAACTTGTCAAGTGCCTGGATGTGCAGCAGGGAACCTGATGGGGGAGTAGGGACTTTTTTTCCAAAGGGAGAGAAAAATATTGCAGAAATATTCCTCGTCCCCTCTGCCTCCCCTCTCTGGAAAGCTCCCTGGAAAGCTGCCTTTTTAACACTCTCAGTGTTGGCGTTGTAGCTCTCCAAATGCAAAGAGGATGACAGACAACAAGTGAAATGACCTGAAAAGATCAATTAATCTCCCAATCAAATCACCTTCTCTCCCTTACAAATCAGAATAAAATCAGTATTTAAAATAGACAATCCATTAATTTACCAACTTCCCTGTTAACATCAAAGGCAGCATGTCTGGAGCTCCCCTTGGCTCATGATTCCAGATCCATTAGACTTTAATCCAAGCTGTAAGAGCTGCAACCTCAATGTATTTGGGAATTTGCCACTGAAAAACTGGGATGCAGTGCTAAGGGAAGTCCATAATTTTATTATTAAATCAGATTGAACTATCACTTCATGTTTCCTTTGTCCTCTTGAGAGCTCTGATAATCATTCAAGTTAAAGCAAGTCCTTTACTATTTCCCAACCAACCTGGTACTGGCCAGGAGGGTAAATTAGAGATTATAAAAAGTTTACCAGAGTTCAGACAACATCCTTCGTTAGAAGAGTCCAACAGTTCAGTAACAGCTCTTGTGGTCTCCTGAGAAAATCCTTTTGCAGATGGGATGGTTGGGAGAAATTCAAGGTATTTCATTTAATTGCTAAAAACTCAGAGCATCTTGGAGTCCCTCTGAAGTCACACAGATGTTAAGTATTAATAATGAAAGAGTAATAAAACTGTGGGTTCAGGAGAAAGCACTGACCATAACAAAACCTATTTCACAGATGCTGGCTTTTTCCATGTCCCCTATTATGTAAAATCATTATATTTTATTTTTTTTTGGGTAAAGAAAATAACTTTTCCTTTACTTGCATGACAAGATGAAATCTAACACTGTGACTGCACTAGCTGATGTCAGTATTTCTTCAGATGTTGACTGAAGGAACAAAAGGGTTTTTTTTTTTAAAAAAAGATTGAGGAAATAACCTTAAAAATGAGATGTTTTCCTACCCTGCATTTTCTGTCAGTTTCTTTATTTTGCAAAGATCAAAAAACTGAGGTCACCAAGGCCTGCTCCCTTCCAGCCAAATATCCAGCTCTCTCACATCAGATGCCCCTTTCACCACTCTTTTTGTGTTTTGTTTGCTGTCTCACAATTGACTCCAAGGACAAGCTTCCCTGCACGCTGACACCACTGCCCAGGTGCACACTGGTCCTGCAGAAAGCACAGCACTTCTTTTTCCTTTCCTAGTACTATTTTAAAAAATGCATTAATGAGCCAGGTTACTTCTGGTGTAACATTTTGGCTTCTTCTCTGTTTCATTTTTGCCTTTCTGTTCTACTCAGAATTAATTTCTGCTTCTTTTCCTCTTATTTTGTGTAACTTCTCTGTTGGGGTTGTTGAAGGTTCTTGGGAGCATCACCCAGTCCAGCAGAACATGCTCTTGTTTGGGCCCTCACTGCACTACAAACACTAGCAAACAATATTGAAATCTCATTTTAGGACCGAGATATAATTGGGTCTGAACTTACCTCCGGTCCTACACTGACGTAATTCCATTACCTTTAATGGAATTACTCTTGATTTGCACTGGTGTCTTGAATTGAACTTTTGCTTTTCAGGATTTATAGATCTTATTTTCCTACCATTTAAACTAAGAAGCCAGACAAAGTCATCTCCAACTCCTTTTCTCCCCTTAATAAATTCAAGCATTATTATGGTTTATCTCTGTGACCTCCACTTGCTCTTGTACATCATCCATCTAATTATTCACAGTTCGTGCAGGACATTGCATTCCATTATCTTCTATTTTTAATCCAAGATGTCTGAGAACAAAAGGGGACAGGGTTCTCCAGGACCTTTCTGGCCCTGTTACAATTTTTCTTCCCCGTTTCCAGGTGCTCTCTGCCCACAGCCTCTCCTTGATCCTCCTGAAATTTGTGTTCTATCCTTTAATTGCAGCTGCCCACAACCCACCTTGTGTCTGTTAAAAGGGAGGTGCAAAGAGACATTGCAGGAAATTTGTGCCTTAGCAGAAAACATAAAGAGGCATTTTACATCATCCCCTTTTTAGTTGAGAAAATTTAGGGAAACCATAACTAGTGATGTGGTGGGTGAGCAGAAATTAAGAGGTGGGGGACATCATCATCAAAACCATTATCTAACCAACACTCTGTAAATAATACATCATTTTTTGGCAATATAGTGGCGGATGAATTTTGTGAATTAAAAAGAAAGGGGAGTGATAAAATAAAGGACTGAATTTACCTGATACAGTCCCCAACTGGGAATATTCCAATCAAAAACAGACAACTGTATGTCTTGTTTGACTAAAGAGCATTTTTTCGTGACCAGCTCAGTGAAAACACCTTTGTTCAAAGGTGTGAACCCCTCTTTGTAGGAGAGGGGACCTGCTCACCTCCAGCATCTTCCCATCCTCACAGGGCTGGAGCATTTCCTCCTGTTCTGTGAACATCTCCTCAGACCAAAGCAGTCCAAAAGCCTTTCAGACACCTGCTCGGCCTCTCTTTTGTTTCATAGAATCATAGAATTGATTGGGTTGGAAAAGACCTCAGAGATCATCAAGTCCAACCCTTGCTCCAACTCCAGTCCCTTTACCAGATCACAGCACTCAGTGCCACGTCCAATCTCAGTTTAAAAACCTCCAGGGACGGTGAATCCACCCCCTCTCTGGGCAGGCCATTCCAATGCCTGAGCACTCTCTCTGCAAAGAATTTCTTTCTAATATCCAACTT